>SKCR01050899.1:0-38699 GCA_019454045.1 Zanthoxylum bungeanum | reverse complement strand
GAACCAGTGAACCGGAGGAGTTGCGGAGCATCAACCCTTCTGACGGCCGTGTAACGCGCTTCCAAAAGACAACTTAAGAGGTTAGACCTGAGGGCACCCATTCTTTATTTATTATTTTCGTTTTTTATTTATTTTAATATATTATAGCATGTGAGTGTTTGTTGATGCATGATGTGAATTCCGGGTGAACGGAATGCGTGTTCTCTTTTGTGATATATCAGATGAAAACCCGGACGTAAATTCCGTAGCCGAATCCGAATGGACGTAGTGCGGTTTGTACTTGGGATACAATGCCACGTACCACTTGAGAGACAACGGTATTTCGTTTCATCCAATCTTGTATTTGAGCATGATGTAGTTAGTAGATTATTTAGTTCCCCCGCGGGCAACTCTGTACTCCCAATTAGGCAGTGAGCCTAGAACAGCATCGCCGATTTCTGTGTCCTACACCCAGGTCGACAGAACCAGATGAATGTTAAGGAGCTAATTCATATGACGTTGTCGTATGGACTGAGGGAAGTCCAGATCTTCAATTGACTCGACATGAGTCCATGGGGGAAGTCCCCGGTCGACTGAACTAGATGAATATTCAGGAGCTAATTCATACGATGTTTTCGTATGGACTGAGGAAAGTCCAAGTTTTCAATTGATTCGACATGAGTCCTTGGTGGATGTCCCCGATCGACTGAACCAGATGAATGTTCCAGAGCTAATTCATACGACATTTTCGTATGGACTGAGGGAAACCCGAATCTTCAATTGACTCGACATAAGTCCATATGGGATGTCCCTGGTCGACTGAACCAGATGAATGTTCAGGAGCTAATTCATACGACATCATCGTATGGACTGAGGGAAGTCCAAGTCTTCAATTGACTCGACATGTATCCATTTAGGATATCCCCTGTCGACATAACCGGATGAATGTTTTAGAGCTAATTCATACGACGTTGTCGTATGGACTGATGGAAGTCCAAGTCTTTAATTGACTCGGCATGAGTCCATGAGGGATGTCCCCTGGTCGACTAAACCAGATGAAGGTTCAGAAGCTAATTCATACGACGTTGTCCTATGAACTGAGGGAAGTGCAAGTTTTCAATTGACTCGATATGAGTCCATGGGAGATGTACCCGATCGACTGAACCAGATGAATGTTCAGGAGCTAATTCATACGAGATTGTCGTCTGGACTGAGGGAGGTCCAAGAATTCTATCGACTCGGCATGAGTCCATGGGGGATGTCCCTTGGTCGACTGAACCAAATGAAGGTTCATGAGCTAATTCATACGACATTGTCGTATGGACCGAAGGAAGTTCAAGTCTTCGATTGACTCGACATGAGTCCATTGGGGATGTCCCCTGGTCGACCAAACTAGTTAAAGGTTCATGAGCTAATTCATACGACATTGTCGTATGGACTGAGGGAAGTCCAAGTCTTCAATTGACTCGACATGAGTCCATAGGGGATGTCCCCGGTCGACTGAACCAGATGAATATTCAGGAGCTAATTCATACGACATTGTCGTCTGGATTGAGGGAAGTCCAAGTCTTCAATTGGCTCGAAATGAGTCCATGGGGGATGTCCCTGGGCGACTGAACCAGATGAATGTTCAGGAGCTAATTCATACGACATTGTCGCCTGGACTGAGGGAAGTCCAAGTCTTCAATTGACTCGACATGAGTCCATGGGGGATTTCCCCAGTCGAGTGAACCAGATGAATGTTCAGGAGCTAATTCATTCGACGTTGTTGTATGGACTGAAGGAAGTCCAGATCTCCATTTGATGTCGTGTCACATGATCCTACTAAGCCTTCATACGATGTCATGTTGAACGGCACCATATCTAGCAGAAAGTCAGGACTGAGGTAGTGTCGAATTTCAGCATCCCTCGTACCAAGCATATAACGTCATGTTGAGTCTTAAGTGTGGAATCATAGTTTCCTTCAGTCGACGTATTTGAATGATTTTCCTATTGCATGATGGGCCTAGATTGCTTCTAGGTTCTTCTCCACTTATTTAATACAACCATAGCGTAAGTGTCGAGGTGTTTTTGGCGGGAATTCGAGGACCCAAGAAGGATGGTATAGATGAGAGCTTTGAGTGCTTATTTTCCTCATTCACAAAATCTCACTTCAGTCATCGAGTAGAGAGAAGTCTCAAGCTCTTCAAGGTATTCTTTAAAAACCCATCTCCTGTTATTCCTTATCTTTAAACATTCATAGTGTAGATTCAAGCTGTTCTTAGTCAATATAGGTTGTTTGATATTTGGAATCATAGATTTATTATTGAAATTGTGTTTGAGGAATGGAGTAGAGTTTGGTATTTAGGGAATTGTTTTTTTAAGGAATTTAATTTTCGTATGCTTGTCATTTGGAGAATGTCGAGTGAGGAATCCTTAGGTAGTTTAGGTGCTGAAATTGATAGACTTGTAGAATCATCTTCTAGTGAAACGAAAGAGGAAGAAATATATAGGGATTGGTCGTATGAGGATATAATTGAGGCATGACTAATAACGGTAGCATAGTTATCTCAGGAGGTTCCTACTGAGGCTATACCACTCATGACTTTGCCAGCAATTGGAGAGTCGAGTGGGATTCCCAGCCCTAGCGAACCCACAAACCTGTTAACCAAAAACCCTACTAGTCGAGTGACAGACAAATCACTAAGGGAAATCAGGTGTAAGTATAGATTCCTAAACTCATTAGAACTAAGATTACCTCTGCCGAGTGAGAGAATAGATTACAAAGTCTTAGGATGGATTAGGTTCTATGAACTACCTTTTGCAGATGGGTTTAGATTTCCCATACCAAGATTAGTTTGGGAGGTTTTGGACAAATTTCAGATTGCTCCTTCTCAATTGATGCCAAATACTTGGAGGATTCTATTGTTGATTGAGTGCATGGCCTTTGAACTATGGGTGTTGTTCGAAGTGAGGGATGTACTATTTTCATACTACCTGAAGGAACATCTGACATAAAAAGGAAGATATACTTTGTTTCTTCGCCAAAAGAAGAAACACTTAGTGACTGGACTCCCAAGAAATGATATGGTGAACTGGCAATCAGATTATTTTTTTATGAGGGGTGAAAGTGTGTTTGGGTCGGCTGGAACTGGTCGAATCCCAGAAAATTGGAGTTTGGCAAGTGAGTACTGCATCTTGATCATGCATTCTTTCTAAATACACTAGTATAAAGGGACTAATACCTTTTTACTGTTTCTACAGTTCCACTCCAAAATAGGTCGTTTGAGAAAACAAGTCAAACTGTTTCCAATACTAAGGCTATCCTAGCTTTGCCAGCTGAAGATAGAGATTGGAGGGTCATCTTGGTTGAGAAGAAATTGAGGGTGACTCTGTTATGGAAGGAGATTCACGACCGAGAAGGTACCATTCTGGCCATTTGTAAACACATATTGGCCCAGATATACTGTAATTGGTCGTGTCGAGAAATATATGGAGAGTCGACATTTTTAAGGCCTCTATTCCTGAAGAACTTTTATGCGCAGAAGACATTATGTCAGGGCCATTTAAAGTATCTTCAAATGACAAGATGAAGAGTCGAATGAGATTCAAGAAAGCAAAGGGGAAGGGACCCGAAGTCCAAATGGTTGAGGCTCCCAAGTTAAAAGAGGTCGTATCAGATGAGGCTGCAGTGGCTAAAGGACAGTCTACTGAGTTGACCATGGCCGGGAAGAAGAGGAAAGCCATTCTTGAGGTGGAGGAGGATTTAGAGAATGTTATAATAAGGATCCTGCTCGGGTCGACTGTGATTTCGGATCCTTCCAGCCTTAATAAATTTGTGAAATGGCTTCTTTTGGAGGAGGATGAAAGCAGGATAACTGAAATAGGTCCAGTCGAGACGATGAAGAAGGCAGCTGCCTTGAGTTATCAGGTATGTATACTCCCGCCATATTTTTATTTATTTATTATTTTTTGTCTGGTCGAGTGGGAACTAATCTTGGGCTATTCAGACATTTGAATGCAGCTTATACATGCAAAAGTATGCCGAGTCGAGTCAAATGAGGATAAGGGACTTGGAGAAATCTCTTACTGTAGTAAGGAGGGAAGCAACTGAGTTAAAGTTCGGGTTGGACACTTCTGAGGGGAAGGGAAATGGATTGGAGAAAGAACTGAAGGAACAAAGGCCACACTGACGGTGGAGAGAGAAGTGTCTGAAGCCACACTTGAAGCCTACAAGCAGAGTTTCGATAATGTAAAGAAAGAGAATGAGCAACTATGAGCAGCTTGAAGGTATTGCACTCGAGTCAATGATGAAAGAAAGGAGCAGTTTGATGAAGGATTATCTTGAAGGGAAAACGACTACATGGAAGCCCAAGAAATGGATTCGAGAGTACGACAAGCTGGTGTCAGACTCTCTTTTTCGATTGAAGGTAGCGACGAAGAAAAATGGAGAGGAATTCGAGTCAATGAAAGATGAGGGCAAAGAGGCAGCAGTCCCTGAAGTTGAGATGGCGATGGTCGAATGTCAGGAGAAGGAAGGGAAGACATTGATCCGACGGGAGTCGAGCCTGCTGCTCAAGAGGAAGATGTTCCTGCTGTATATATACTCGGACATAATTTTATATTACATAACACTCGTCCCGTGACGTAACAGTGCTACAATAAACAGTAGTAGAGACCTATGGTCGTTACAAATTCTCCCCCCTTAAATAGGATTCATCCTCGAATCCTCTTTAAACTCGAGATCTTATAAATCACAGACTTAAACTGACTACATACCCATCTTCTTTTATTCACCGTATTATACCATTCCTCAACGGTTCCCGAGTGCTACCAACATGCCACAGGTTAGTGTGATGATAATACTGAACCTAAAATGTCTTGACGTGGAAGTAATAACTAGAGCTGTAAACTAACTTGTTAGTGTGAACTCATACTTTGCTGTAACTATTCTATATCATTTGGGCTTCTAAGTGACTTAACAACAAAGGCTTCTGCCCGGCTGATCATTTACTCTTTGACTAGTGCATATATGAAGTTTTTCATCATTCTTAATATCTAACTTATACTTGACCCCATTTTTTTTTGCCATACTTGGGTAAGCTATTACAGAGTTTGTGGCTTTAGCGAATATTCCTTAGGTTCTTTTCTGAGAAGTACCACCTCGTCCTTGTTTCATAAGATTTTTACTGAGTATTCTTAACAACTATATTTTTGGACCTCTAGCTGTGTTCAACAATCACTTGACTTGAACAGGTTCTTAGTAGCCGGTACCTTTGACTCTCACTAAAAATATTGATGTCTCCAAACTTGTACTCAATACTCATTCTCCACTTATCCAACTTGATCTTAATATTCTTTCTCATCACTTAACTACTTAAATTTCTATATTCTCATTGCCAAACTTTAACTGCTTATGAGCTTCTCTCTTCAAGTTCCAGTATTTTTGCTTATCCATGGCTTAGGGTTTTGTAATTTATTGATATTGTCTATTGGTGCCCCTTGTACTCAAAATGTTTCTTCTAGGTAGTTTCCTAGTGGTCCCTCTCAATTGGCTAAAGATTCAAGCTTAAGTGGGTGCACCTTAACACCTAAACCGTATTCCCTACTATTAACGTTGATAATGACGTTTTTGGCGTGCCAAAGTTCATTTCCTTTTTGTACTTGTCCTCATTGTTACTGTAAATCTGGTTGTTGTTCCCTTACGTCACCTTATTTTTCTATTCCCGAATGCATGTTATGACACCTCCCTTTTACTGTTTTTTATACTATAATAAACTTATTTCCTCGGTTCTATGCTATAATACTCTTCCGCCAATACTTACTTAGTATTTTCTCCTATTGTCGTTGCACCTTTACAGTTTTACTTCCAAGCCTATCATCTACTGTCTTCGTATGTTCTGTAACTGAAACTTCTACGGCCTCTATCTCTGTCTCTTTGTGTGAAGGATATTAGCTCTCACATCTCCCTAGTCATATTTAACACTTATTCTCTTATGTTCTTGTTATTGCCTAACTAGTACTTTCTCTTTTCATTATTTCATCCAGATAACTCTTATTCTAGGTCTCTTACTTAGAACTATATATGCTTTTATTCTGTTCTTGTACTATGTCTAAAGGTTGTCTGTTCCGATTTCTTTCGACTACATATATTTTTGGTTATGGGAATGTCTTGAAACTAACATCGAGGTCTGTTGTTGCTGTTTAACAAAGGTTGGGAGGGTGGGAACTTATCTTGAGGCTTTTCTGTTAAGGTGATTCGATGACACATAATCTTTGCCTAGGACTCTCGGGTAGAGATGTCTGGTGTCTTTTTCTACACTAGGGTACTACCGTTAAAACTTGTCTGTCTTGCATTTTCTATCCTTATTCCTGATCATTCTCAACAATCAGTCACTCCACATCCCTTGCAAAATCCTTTTAAAGCCATGCTCCCTAACAACTTCTCGTGCTGCCTCTTTAATCATTCATGTCTAATCTCTGTTATTTAACCCTCTGAATTCATTATTTTCTTCCTCAGAGTACTTCTATACTATCTTTGCTATACTTCATTAAGAAACTTGCTCTGCTACAAAGGTTTCTTCATTGGCTCAGTTCCTTAAACTCCTTACTCCTTTACTTTCTTGAAAATTCTATCTTCTTCAATTAGTTTAGGACATCTCCTACTAAATTCTTGGTTCAGATGTTACTCATTAACTAGTCCTTCTTCTCAATACCATGAGACTCTTCATAAGTTGTTTGCTATATTCCTAAGAATCATTTTTGTACTTATAAAATCTTTACTTATTTAAAGGTTCCTTAATTCTATGGTGGCTTCCAGGCCTAGATCAACTTATTGTAGCTTCAAACTATTCTATTTCATGCTTCTTCTCTATGTTTCATTTGAGCTTATCGATTTGGCTGTCTAATCATCTCGCTATTCGTCTAATCTATCCATTGCCCTATTTTACTAATTCTTTTCTTTACTAGGCTCTAAATTGAGAATGGATACATGCTCACGTGTCTGGTTCGGTATCTATATGCTTACTAGAATCAAGGTTTTCGGAATGAAAGGTCTTCATTCAGTCTGCAGGAAATTGGTCGACTACTTCATGTCTTGGGGTCCGACAACTATCATAAATTCTCTACACTACTATCTTCTTGTTTCGTTATCTTTGTCGCCGAATGCACTGAATTTTCCTTGTTACTTCTCGCGTCCCTATTATTATTTTGATATCATAATCCTTTGCTCTTCACCTTGCTACTGAGACTAACAGTAGGTCATTCTTCTATCTGCTTCTTAGATCTCCACTTCATGTCCTCGCTATAAATCTTGATTTGGTCACTCTATTCTACTGTCCATTCTGGTACTCTTGCCACTTCCTAAATATCTCCAGCTTCATGGGTCCATTCTTATATTCTTCTATGGATTTCTACTGACATTGGGCTTATCTGTAAGTTCTACGGCATTTGGTCTATCTTGTGGACTCCTACTAGTCTTGCAAACCTTGTGCTGACATGTCTAAATCCTTGGGTTATTCTGGGTTCCCTTCTTCATACATTCTAAGACTTCCTTAATTCTTTTCTTGGTTATCTACTTTCCATGGTCTTTCCATTTCTCAAGGTGAACTCCCATTGGGTTTCTTACGGTCGTCTATATCTATGCTGATAGGAACTGCTCTATATCTCGCCGGTTCTTTCTTTATGTCTCAATGGGTTTCTACATCCTTATTCTAGTATTATATGTCCTGATGGAGTCTATTGCTCATGTAGGGTAGGTATGAGATAGACTCTGTCAGGACAACTTCCTTAACTGGTATCAGAGAGGAGTGATAATCTGGGTAGGTCGGGGCCTTATTTATTGGATTCCTTGGTTGGAGCAACTAATCATTTTTCTGACGTCATTCATTTTATTTACTTACGGGCATGGGTTTGGGTAATCTAGAATCTCGGCCTTGTCACAACATCGCCCATCGCCTTTATGATTGTTCCTGATTTCTTGCTTCTCATGCCTTATGGTTATCCTTGGTTGTCCAGGGAACTCGCAATCTACATGAAGTGTTCAGGAGCTATTGAATATATATGGAAAAATTTCTTGAGGAGGAAAGGATTTTGCTTGAGGAAAATGAATTTTACTTAGATCTATTCAGCATTTTACTCTTGTTTATGTTGGGAAGCGGCCGCGAGTGGGCAGCGGAAAATTAAAATTATTATGCCGCTTTCCCTTTTCCCAAGACCCATTTGTTTTGATTAGTCTACAAGCCTAGGCAAGTTACTATATATTCTAAGCATATAAACTCATAAAACATGCAAAGAACATAAACCTAAACATGCTAACTATCATAAGAACTCTAATTAAAATAAAGAAAGAAAAAGACTTACTTGAACCGTAGACTCCTCCAGTCCTCCCTCCAATCTACAAGCTTTTCTCGAACTCAGTAAGCTCTTCCACGTTCCAAAGAGCCACCAAAGTGTGTGGCCTCCAAAGATGCACACTCTAAAGCCAAAACTCAACGGCAAGACTACGCCTTGAGTGCACATGTATTTTGCCCTTGGTGTTAGCCTAGGCAAATACCTCAAAACTTTTAACTCGAGGTTCCTCTAGTCAATTAGACTTAAGGATACTAAAAATCAGTGGCTTACTCTTAACTTTAGAGTTACTCACTTATATATACCCAAGATATGAAAGGTTTGGTGTAAAAATTTGTGAAGAATTCTTTGGGTTTATATAGTGCTCCAAAGACAACAAAATTAATTAAGAATCCGATATGGGATAAAAGCTAATTTAATCTTAGCCATTGGATCTTAATTTAGTGGTTTAATGAGATTATAAAACCCTAATAAGAGTTTGGGCCGAATTGTAATTCAAAACAAATAACAAATTTTTTTTACTATTCACGTTAGTATTCATGTGAATAGTAATTTTTTTTATTCCAATTCAAAAAGTGCCCCAATCGTCATTCACCAATCCCTAAGCCACTATGGAACCTCATAAATGATCTGTTCAATAATTAAACACATTGAACCATTTATGAACAATTCCTACAGCAATCATATATGTTATTATATTTATACTGTGCACTATTAACCATTGATTTCGACTTTGTTGTGTGTGACCTTTTGGGTTCCCCTCAAGGTTGACATGAAATGAATCGTGATAATTTAATCGAACATAAATTATCCTCCGATCAGATGGTCGTTCGATTTCAATGACCAAGGTTGACATCTAGCAACATGCCAAGACCCCCAAATGAGAAGGAAAGATATATATACTCATTCTGTATGCGATTTACATATGATACGGTCCCTCGCCTCACTGTATCCCCACCTATTGACCTAGGGTACGAAAATTTGTCTACCCATATGGTCAAAGGTATGATGTTGATAGTGTCATGAATCGTGCTAACCCAAGAATCTCACATGATTCTTCCGATATGGCCACAGTCTTAAGCACTGATCACACATATCAACCCGCGAACTGGAATACTACTCTTATAAGAAAATATTTTCCGAGAGAGTGGCGATTCTCTGTTGTATCTTTACAAACTTCATGTGTTTCAACAAATGACCCAATCATACCCTTATGACCAGATTTTTTGAACCGAGGAAGGAGAATGTCAAAGTTATTTGATCCACACATAAGATTGTAAAGACCTCAAGTCAAAGGACTAGTCATATAATCGATATATTAAAGTTCTCAAAGACACGTGGGATAAACACCCCATATGAAAACTTTCGGCGGTCAGTTCGATGGACACGAGCAACTCATGCATCCATATGATACACCAAGCAGACGGATCTCTGCTAGTAGCCTATGAGATCGGCTACCCCACTTAAGGGCGGATCATATCATCATGCTAGTCTCTCCGCTTTTTGAACGCCCAGATTATTCACAAAATTATGACTAGGAACATTTAAGAGTAATGATTCTCATAAGGCGTGAAAGCCATCGTCTTATTACTCCAAAGGCTTTATTACAGTGTTGATGATTCATATAAGTTATGTAAGACACGTATAATAAAGATTGCCATTTTATTAATTAATGAAAATATTACAAATACATGTACATATAGCCCATCCACAAGTTGGGTATAGGGCATATCCCTAACAGTTTAGACTTGATATACTCTCCTTTACTACAAGTCCTGGTATTGTCTTTTATTATCTAACTCTATGTCTCCGATTCTTACTACTATAGCTTTTGGTATTTTCTTATCTATCTGCTTCCGTACCTCTATCTCCATTTGCTTCTGATTGCTTAGATATCCTCATTCTATCTTTTACCTTTCTTTCTAACTTTTTCTTTCTCTTTCTATTTTCCTGAGTGGTCACTCTTGGAACTTACTATCTCTTTCTGTCTCTTTATCTTTCTGTCTCTGGTTGTTGAAACATCTATACATTCTTTCTTGCTTTCTTATAGCTTTCATATTCCATTCCCTTGGGTGACTTTTCTTATATTTTACTATCTGATTTCATAGCATTGTTTGTACATCTGGTAATGAACTGAATAACTTCAAGAAGATTCCTAACTTGGATCTAGAGTGTAATTGTTCTCGTGAGGAATACTATTTGAATAGTTTGTGAAAGTTTACTAACCTGTTTATGGATCTTGAGGACGTACTGGAGGATCAGATACAAGAGAGGTAGTGCCTCGCATACGAGTATCCCGGACATACTGCGTATAACAGACCCCATCACTCTGCCCACTGAAGTCATTGACTCCATAGGCCATGCTCTGATACCATCTTTATAACATCCCCAATTCAGATGATGTTACCGGCAGGGGATATACCGAGATGAAAGTCATTGGTTACTGTGATGCGAGCTTTCAGACCGATAGGGATGACAACATATCACAAACATGATAACTTACTTTGAATGGCGGACTGTCAGTTAGAAAAGCTCAAAGTAATCAACTATAGCGGACTACACCATTGAAGCCGAGTATATTACAGCATCTAAGGCAGTTAAAGAAATAGTCTGGATAAAGAAGTTCATCACGGAGCTGGAAGTGCTTAACGTGATAAAGAATAGCGTCATGATGTACTGTGACAACACGGGCGTCATTGCTCAATCAAAGGAACCAAGGTCCCACCAAAAATCCAAGCATGTACTCAGGCGATTTCATCTCATCAAACACTGTAATAAAGCCCTTGGAGTAATAAGATGATAGCTTCCATGCCTTATGAGAATCATTACTCTTAAACGTTCCTAGTCATAGTTTTGTGAATAATTTGGGCGTTCACAAAGCGGAGAGAATAGCATGATGATATGATCCGCCCTTAAGTGGGGTAGCCGATCTCATAGTCTACTTGTGGAGATCCGTCCGCTTGGGGTATCACATGGTTGCATGAGTTGCTTGTATCCATCGAACTGACCGCCAAAAGTTTTCACATGGAGTGTTTATCCCATGTGTCTGTGAGAACTTTCATGTATCGATTGTATGACTGGTCCTTACACTTGAGGTCTTTACAATCTTATGTGTGGATCAAATAACTTTGACATTCTCCTTCCCCGGTTCAAAAGATTCGGTCATAAGGGTATGATTGGGTCATTTATTGAAACACATGAAGTTTGTAAAGATAAAATAGAGAATCGCCACTCTCTCGGATAATATTTTCTTATAAGAGTAGTATTCCAGTTCAGGGGTTGATATGTGTGATCAGTGGTTGAGTCTGTGGCCGCAGCGGAAGAATCATGTGAGATTCTTGGGTTAGCATGATTTCCATGACACTATCAACATCATACCTTTGACAATATTGGTAGACACTTTCCATACCTGAGGTCAAACGATAGGGATACAGTGAGGCGAAGGACCGTATCATATGTAAATCACATACAGAATGGGTATATATATCTTTCCTTCTTATTTGGGGCCCTTGGCATGTTGCTAGATGTCAACCTTGGTCATTGAAATTGAACGACCATCTGATCGGAGGATAATTTATGTTCGATTAAATTATCACGATTCATTTCAATTCCAACTTGAGGGGAACCCAAAAGGTCAAACACAACAAAGTCGAAATCAATGGTTAACAGTGCACAGTACAAATTTAACAGCATATATGATTGCTGTAGGAATTTTTCATAAATTGTTCAATGTGTTTAATTATTGAACACATCATTTATGAGGTTCCATAGTGGCTTAGGGATTGGTGAATGACTATAGGGGCACTTTGGGAATTGGAATAAATAAATAAATAAATAGTAACGTGAATAGTAAATTTTTTTTATTTGTTATTTGTTTTGAATTCCAATTCGGCCCAAACTCTTATTAAGGTTTTATAATCTCATTAAACCACTAAATTAAGATCCAATAGCTAAGATTAAATTAGCATTTTCCCAAATCGGATTCTTAATTAATTTTGTTGTCTTTGGAGCACCTAAATAAACCCAAAGAATTCTTCACAAATTTTTACACCAAACCTTTCATATCTTGGGTTTATATAAGTGATCAACTCTAAAGTTTAAGAGTAAGCCACTGATTTTGAGGATCCTTAAGTCTATTTTACAAAAAGAACCTCGAGTTAAAATGTTTGAGGTATTTGTCTAGGCTAGCACCAAGGGCAAAATACCCGTACACTCAAGGCGTAGTCTTGCCGTTGAGTTTTGGCTTTGGTATGTGCACCTTTGGAGGCCACACACTTGGGTGGCTCTTTAGAACGTGGAAGAGCTTTGTAGATTGGAGGGAGGACTGGAGGAGTCTTCGGTTCAAGTAAGTCTTTTTCTTTCTTTTTTTTTAATTAGAGTTCTTATGATAGTTAGCATGTTTAGGTTTATATTCTTTGCATGTTTTATGAGTTTTTATGGTTAGAATATATAGTAACATGCCTAGGCTTGAAGAATAATCAAAACAAATGGGTCTTGGGCAAAGGGATAGCGACATCATAATTTTTAATTTTTCACTACGCACTCGCGGCCGTTTCCCAACAAAAATTCCATATGATTAATACCGGATTAATAAGATATGAGACAGTATTAATCCATGAAAGGTTTAATCATTAAATATCCATAGTCGTAGTATTATCGAGACTGGACATCGATAATATAGAATAGGCTAGTATTGGACTTGTGCGTGTTATGGAAATGTAACGACATAGTTGACATATATTTAAGTATTGGATATTTATGCAAGTGTAATAGGATGTTCTGTTTACCGATGGTATGGGAATAGCTTCGCTTTGGATAGACCCCTCGAAATCCCATTGGTAGTATGACTATGTGTCTATGGGAATCCGAATAAGGGTAGGTGTATTTGATCTTAACCTGACACTTGCATCGCTAATACTTGCGACAATCAGTACGCTTTGGTTTTGGTCTTTAGAGGCTTTAATAGGTTCTGTGTATGCCTCTTCTAGGTATACTGAGAATCGTAGTGTATTGGGTATGATGTCAAGATGGAAGTATCACTTCAGTCATATGGAGATGATGATCACGTTGGATATGGAACCAGTACTTTTAAGTACTGCAGTCATCGGGATAATATGACTAGGTCATGATTGTTCGATTTTAGAGACTAGTACTAGTCATCCGATATATACTTCGTACGGGGCAGACACAATTCCAGCCCCAGGCCTAGCATGTGACATCCGATAATGAATCGTAATACGCAATACTTAGTATACTACGCTTGATAAAAATTATGTATTTCTTAAAAGAATATTTCTGGAGAATTGGGTAGGCACGGTGCTTTGCTAGAAGCCAACCATGTCTTGTAAATCGGTAAGAATGTGGTACTAGGTACGCACGTGTTCGGATAGTCCGACGACCAGATTTACTGCCAACATATCCAGGGATCTCATGGGTCACTTCCCAAAGATTCACATATGACATTTGACTCGAACAGAATTAATCTAGGATTAATTATGAGAGAGAGAAAATTAATCTAGGATTAATTGCGACAAGAATTTATCTGGGATAAAATTCGGATAGAAGAGAGAGAACGATTAATTTGGAATTAATAGATTAAATAATATATTAGATATATTATTGAAATTAGTTTTCAAAGCTGAATTAAAATTGGATTTTAATTCGGGCGAACGAATTAATTTAAAATTAATTCGTAAGCGACTTTCGTAATAATATTGCGAGGCATTATTATTTAATTAAATTGGATTTAATTAAGTCGCAACGATAAATTTGTTTAATACGAAATTAAACAAACCCGGCCCCAAGCGAAGTTGCGTGTTGAGTTGTTCGACTTAAATTTGGAATTTAAAAGTGGTGGGACCCACTTGACTTACATCAACAAGTTTGACTAGTGATGGAAGTTGTTAATGGTTGAATGAAAGCTTGGATGGCTTATTCTACACTCAATCAACAACCAACACACTTTGTATTTATTTTTAAAAAAGATATACCAACTTTCTGACTTGACTTTTGGTAATTGATTTTAGAAATCAAAAACAAAAAAAAACTATATCCTCTCATTCTCCTTCACTTTGCCGTGAACCCTCCTCCCTCTCTTGGAAATTTTGTTTCAAAATTTCAAGCTTGCTACCACATTTGGAGTTAAAGAAGGTGATAGGGAAACTCACCATTGGGTTGGATTTAGTCAAAGAAAGCTTGGAGCTTCAACATATTTCAAAGAATTTTAAATTCTCATCCATTCATTGTAAGTATATTTCCGTAACTTCTTTGAATATTCACACATGAAATCATGTTGTAGAGATCCTTAGCATGTTCTAGGAACACTAACAATGGTATTAGAGCCATTTGTAAGCATGATTTAAGTTTAGGGTTTATATACTTTAATTTGGGAATTTTGTGTTTAGAGCATGATTTTTTCAAATTAGTTGTTTGGTTGAGCTTTAATGATGATAAATTGGATTTGTGAATCAATAAATTTGAGATAAATTGATTAGATTAATTTTCCCTAAAAATCTAGCTTGGCCGACTCTACCCTAATAGTGTTGATGGTGATTTGTTTGTTAATTAGGCTATTGGATGAGTTGAAGGCATGATATGTATATTGATTGTTGATTTAATTTGATTGAAATCAAAATTGGTTATTGTTATGCCCAAATTTTCGTGAACAATAAGCATGTGTAATTGATTGATTTTTCTTCAATTTGTGTTGGACATGAATTGGAAATGTTGAGCATGATTAATTGGATTAATTAGTATTTTGGAAATATTAGATTAGTTGATTAATTATGTAAATTGCACTTTAATTAAATTAATATGTAATTTGGAATAATATGTTAATTTAATTTGTTGTAATTGGGCTTAATGGACTTGGTTGGGCCAAGCTTGGTTTAGGACAAATAGATTGGATCCAAATTAGGCCTAAAACCATTACCATAAAGTCCAAATATAACTAATGAGCCTTGTAATATTTAATTGGGCCTAATGGGCCTAAATTGATTTTTGGCATAGGGTGATTCCTAATTGGGCCTTGGCATCTTGGGTTTGATCCATAATGGCCAAAGCTCATGCCTAAAGAATTAATTAAAAGCCCATTGGACTTTAATTAAATATTATTGGATACTAATTGGGCCTTTGAGAGCCACGAAGATTGGATTTGGAATCCAAGTCTAAAAGGCACTATTAAAAGTGTAATTATTTAATTTAGAATTAAATATGAATTAGTATTGGATATAATTTAAATTGGATTTAAAATTATAGTTCGATATAATTCAAGAATACGTACTTTGAGTATTTATTCTTAAACTAGTTGGACTCGTGCAAATCAAATCGTTGTTTGAACATTGGATGGTCAATAATTCAAAGATTAATTAATTAGATTAGATTGATTAAATAACATGCTTTGTGTGAATACTTGGATGTATTGTATGAATAATGTATATCGGATGGATATTAGAAGGGTGAGGTTAATTTTGGAAATTGTTGTAATAAATTTAGAATTTATTAAATTGGACATGCATATCCAGCCTATTATCTATATTCTCATTGTATTTCTCTTCTTACCAATTCCCCTCAATGTAAATGAGGTTTCTTTAATGTATTATGTAATTGGGTAGAAGTATGAATAGTGCTAGCGGGAGAGAGGAAATAGAGAGATTTGTTCTAGGAACAAAGTTTGTTATATATCCATCCGCATATCATTATTAATTTATTTCGCGCCTTATTATGTTTTTAGAATGCATGCTTAAGGGTGTATGATGAGACCTAATCAAAGATAATAAATTGGTTGCCAATTTACGTGAAAAACCTTAATCAAATATTAAGCGTTTTTCCTTCCATTGAGTGGTTCTCTCTCAAGATCCAGGATTGGCATTGGTTTGTTGGCCAAAGTCAAGATCAATGTCCATCGCGGATGTGTTTGAACAACGAAAAATTTGTTCTATATCACATGTCTTGGGCGGTTGCGACTTGTTGGCCAAAGTCAAGGTCACTTCTGATTCATCGACGTGGATTACGAAGCTTTCCCACTGTTAATGGGTCCTGCTTAAATGGAATCATTAAGCTTGTTGAGCCAAAGCCAAGGCTTAGTTGATTCAGAGGAAAAGGTTAGGAAATATATTGGATATATTTACATATATTGGAAATATTTTTCGGACTCGGAGGTCTACCTACCGGATCTGGGAATTGGATGGGATCCAATTGATCTTAGAGATCTACCTAGTTAAGTTTCTTACAACTTGTTGGCCAAAGTCAAGGTTGTGTGTTATTTAACGAGATCCTAGCCCACTAGGACACTAGGTTTCCCGAATACTCTACAGAGGGTTAGAGGCTCGCCAAAAATTAGTGGGAGGCTAGTATTAAATTTACAATTTAATTTAGATACTTGCCAATACGCGCTCTTTTATTTTAATTTATCGTAGTTATAAATATATTAGTTGGACTAATATTTAATATTGTTTTCTTTAAATAGTTGGAGTGTATTCAAACAACTTCATTTGTAGTTTGTTATATAGTTGGACTATAGTAATCATTACATTTGAATGAAACCGATCATTTGTAGTTGATTATATAGTTTGACTATAGTAATCATTACATTTAATTGTACCTGAAATCATTGATTGGATAGTTGGACTATAGCAATCAATATAACTGGAAAGATTAGCGTCAAATGACATAATCCTAAGTGACAATGTCTTTAACGACTCCAATTTTCCAGATTGGGAAATGAATCTAAGGAAAGTCCTGTGAGTTGAGAAGTTACTATATTGGATAGAGGAACCTCTCGGGTCTGAGCCCGAAGTTGAGCAAATAGTAGAGCATGAGCTTTAGAAGACTCATAGTGATGATAACTTTAGTGCTCAATCTGTTATGCTTGCCGCAATGACTCATTAATTTTGTTGTCAAACTAAGGATTAGATCCTAATACCATGATATTGAAATTAAAGGATCTTCATAAATCTAACCTTAGATCTTAGAAGTATGAATTACAAAAAGGAATTTCTTTCGATCGCGAATGTCATAGTGTACATCTGTCGAGCACTAGGTGTCACAGATGATTGCTGACATCGAACATCTAGGTTAGCTGGGCATTACCTACGAGGCCGAGACTTCTATAGATTTGATCTTACAGTCTCTGCCCGAATGCTGGGGGGGTTCATAATGAACCAAGAGAAAACTCTTGGAGAGTTAATGGCTATGCTCAAGGAGGCAGAGCCAGAGCTTCTGAAAGGGCAAGAAGCGCAAGGCGCATTTTACTTCGACATCCCAGAAGGCCAAGGCTTAGCCGTAGGCTTCTAAGGGTGTGAAGAAAAGGGCAAATGCAAAATCATCACAGTCTTCTGGAAAGACAAAGGACATATCCCAATATGTCTGCCTAAACTGTGGCAAATGGGGTCACTGGAAGCGTGACTGCCGTATGGACAAGGTAGACATGAAGGAAGTGAAGGCGAGCAAGGCTCCGACTTCAGGTATGTTTATTATTGTAATAAACATGTCCACTACTAGTTTTAAGAAAATTTTGATTTTTGATACTTGATATGGTACATACATATGTACTGATCTGCGAGATCTGCTGATTAGCAGGAGACTGGCTTCAGATGAGATCGACCTACGAGTCAGAAACAGGATGAGAGTCGTTGTTTTGGCTGTAGGAACCTAAGTTTTGGAACTTCCATTTTGGGTATGTACTTAAATTAGGAAAGTGTTATGATGTACCTAGTTTGACTAGAAATATTATCTCTATATCTAGTTTAACCCGTTGCGGGTATACCTTTATGTTCCAGAACACTGGGTGTTTTGTTTATAAAGATGATATTGAGATATACACATTAGATGTGAATAACAGTATTTATATTTTGAATATAAATTAATCTCAAACATATAATATGACAAACAAAAGGCTCAAACATAATAAATCAGATAAGACTTATTTGTGGCATTGTTGTCTGGGACACATTAACAAGACTCGTATATCCACACATTTGAAGAGTGGATTCTTGGATGGAATTGATCCTAATTCAAATGAAGTCTGCGAATCTAGTTTATTAGGCAAAATTCTTAAAACGCCTTTTAACGGTAAATGTGTACGTGCCACCGACCTGTTAGCCCTCGTTCATGGTGATGTATGTGGGCCCATGTCTAGCTAGGCTAGAGGTGGTTATGAGTACTTCGTAACCTTTATGGATGTTGCATCGTGTTATGGTTATGTGTATCTTATGAAACACAAATCGGAAACTTTTGATAAATTTAAAGAGTTTCGACACGAAGTAGAAAAATAGATGGCCAAAAGTATTAAGATATTACGGTTGAACCGCAATGAAAATACTTGAGCAATAAGTTTCTCGATTACTTGAAAGAGTATGGTATTCTTTCATAGTGGACTCCTCTCGGAACACCTCAATTGAGTGGTGTGTCCGAATGGAGAAATTGGACTTTGTTGGACATGGTAAGGTTAAGGATGAGTCGCTCTGAGCTACCAATTTCATTCTAGGGATACTCATTGAACATAGCAATACTTATTCTGAATAAGTTTCCGTCAAAGTCTGTTGGACAGACTTCATATGAAATATGGACATGAAAGAAACCGAGTTTCTCATTCCTGAAGATTTGGGAATGCTGGGCATATGTTTGGATGGTACCAAACTACAGCCCAAATCAGATAAGTGCCTATATGTAATTGGTTATCCAATAGAAGCCAATGAATATTACTTATACCACCCACAAGAGAACAAGGTATTTGTTACTCTCTATGTGGTTTTCCTTAAAGGAATTCCTAAATTCAGTGGTAAGTGGGAGGAAAGTAGAACTCGATGAAAATTAGAGTAATATTGTTCCTGACACCGATCCCTTAACGGAACATGAATAGTTCATCAAGGATGAATCTGGTCCACAATCTTCTAATACACAAGAACCACGTAGGTTGGAGAGAGTCAGGAAACAACCTTAGAGGTATGGGTTTCTGATCTCACCTCATAAAGATATTAATCTTATTGAGGATAATGAGCCAGCTACGTATGAGGTAGCGATACAAGGTACCGACTGCACTATATTGCAAGATGTCATGAAGTCCGAAATGGATTCCATGTACACCAACGAAGTTTGGACACTAGTTAATGTACCAGAAGACATTGTGCCTGCATGTAGCAAACGAGTCTTCATGGTGAAGACAGACATGGATGGCAACATACAAATGTACAAAGCTAGGCTTGTAGCGAAAGACTATCGTCATCAACATGGTTTCGATTAAGACGAAACCTTTTACCCGTTGCCATGATTAAATCTGTTTCGATAATGCTTCCAAGTGCTGCATATTTCATTTATGAAATATGACAGCTGAATGTCAAAACTGCTTTCCTTAACGGAAACCTTTTGGAGGATGTTTATAACATCCTGACAGTTTTTTCATACCAAAACATGCAAACGAGGTTTGCAAGTTAATTCGATCAATTTATGGATTGAAGCAAACATTGTGTTCTTAGAACCAACATTTTGATCAGATCATAATGGTATATGATTTCATTCAAAACGATGATGATTCGTGTGTAAATAAGAATGTTAGTGGGATCGCACTGACAATGATTGTCCTATATGTTGATGATATATTACATCTTAGCATTGTAATTTTCCAAAAAAAAAATATTACATTTTAGGAATGACATTCCCATTTTTAAATGGGTGAAAGATTGGCTTTCATTAAAATTCTCTATGGAATACTTGATAGATGCAACATTTATTCTAGGAATAAGGATCTACTGCGATAGATCTAAAAATTGTTGGCACTCTCCGAGAACTTGTACATTGAAAGATATGTACGCGACCTGGTGTCTCATATGCTTTGAGCATGTGGAGTCACAATCAGGCCGATCCATGTGATGGTCACTGGATTGATAAAAAGAACTTCATTGAGTATCTTAGAAGAACTAAGGATGCTTTTTATTATATAGAGAATGAGAACTTGAAGTGAGTAGGTTCACCGACGAAAGTTTCCTAACCGATAAAGACGACTATAACTCGCAATAAGGGTACATATTTTGTTTGAACAACGGAACAGTGAGCTGTAAATCTTCCAAGCAAGATACTGTTGCTGATTCAACAAAAGCAGATTATATTGCTGCGGCTGAGGTAGCAAAAGAAGCATTTTGGATCTATAAAAATTCTTAATTAGATTAGGAGTGGTTGTGTTAGTAGCTGAGCTGGGCTACAACACAGGCTAAAGAATTACGGTCTCATCAACGATCCAAGTATGTACTTCGACAGTTTTATCTGATTTGTGAGTTCATACATCGTGGCGATGTGATGATCGAATAAATCGCATCAGATGATAACCTTGTAAATCCGCTGGCGAAAGCGATATCTCAGCATAAGCATGAGCAACGCGTACATAGTTCAAGTGTTGGACACTTGAGTGATTGGCTATAGTCGAAGTGGGAGATTGTTAGACAATTATGACCCATAGCATCACTATTTTATAAAGAACATGGTGTTCTTGTACAAAATTAACTATGTGACAAAGGAAATTGCTCTTTTATCATTTTGTAATTAGATTACTTGGATATATAAATGATAAAAGTCCATATGATTAGTACCAGACAATATTAATCCATGAAAGGTTTAATCATTAAATATCCCTAGTCGTACTATTATCGAGACTGGACATCGATAATACGAAATATACTGGTATTGTATTTGTGCGCGTTATTGAAGCGTATAGGCATAGTTATCTTATATTTAAGTATTGGATACTTATGCACGTGTTATAGGAGGTTCTACGGGAACAGCTTCGCTCTGGATAGACCCCTATGAATCCCATTGGTAGTATGACTATATGTCTATGGGAATCTGAATCAGGGTATGTGTATTTGATCTTAATCTGAGACTTGCATCGCTAATACTTGCGACAATCAGTACGCTTTGGTTTTGGTCGACCGGGGCTTTAACAGGTTCTGTGTATGCCTCTTCTGGGTATACTGAGAATCGTAGTGTATTGGGTATGATTTCAAGATGGAAGTATCACTTAAGTCATATGGAGATGATGATCACGAAGGATACGGAACCATTACTCTTAAGAACTGCAGTCATCGGGCTAATATGACTAGGTCATGATTGTCCGATTATAGAGACTAGTTGCTAGTCATCCGATATATGCTTCGTATGGGGCAGACACAATTTCAGCCCAGGCCTAGCATGTGACATCCAATAATGGATCGTAATACGCAATACTTAGTATACTACGCTTGATAAAGATTATGTATTCCTTGAAAGAATATTTCTAGAGAATTGGGTAGGCACGGTGCTCTGCTAGAAGCCAACCATGTCTTGTAAATGGGTAAGAACGTGGTACTAGGTACGCACGTGTTCGGATAGTCCGACGACCAGATTTACTGCCAACATATCCAGGGATCTCATGGGTCGCTTCCCAAAGATTCACCGATGACATTTGACTCGAACAAAATTAATCTAGGATTAATTATGAGAGAGAAAATTAATCTAGAATTAATTACGGCAAGAATTTATCTGGGATAAAATTCGTATAGAAGAGAGAGAACGATTAATTTGGAATTAATCGATGAAATAATATATTGGATATATTAATTGAAATTAGATTTCAAAGCGGAATTAAAATTGGATTGTAATTCGGGCAAACGAATTAATTTATAATTAATCTAGGATCAGATTCGGCATCACATGAGGTTCTGAGCAATATCAGACTGAGAGTTGACCCAACGTCAAACCTTCAGTTTCAGACTTTGGAAACAGATTTGGTTTCAGACTCGTAGATCAGCCTCGATATGGACTCGACATTCAGAGCCTCCTGTCCACCTTTGAAGTCAGAATCGACTCAGTAGATCAGACCCAATTGAGGAAATATGAGGAAATCAGAACAAGCACCGTGAGTCTCGGCACACCGACCCGAGGACCAAAGAAGTGACTTAGCACCATTCACCTCGACATACCAACCAGTGACTGAGGTCTGGATAGCAACATCATACGCTCATGTATGGATGGCATAAGCCCTACATAAAAGTCTGACTCTCCAGAAGGCTGATGCTATAGGGGTAGGTCAAAGGTTTAACTACTGACATACGGAACCATGTTTGAGTGTTTGAAACGCAGGCTGGCACATGGGCCAAAGCATGTAGTAGACATTTAAAAGGATGGAATAATGATTTTCTACTAGCATGGAGTAGTTGGGTCAGAGCTACCTTTTTTACAATGATTGGGGAAGAAAGCATGGGCGATGCAGTGGCAGAGCGGAGCCTCCATAGGTCAGCATAATGACTAAAATGGAAGTGTTCTGATTAGAAAAATTATGGGCAGTTGAGGAGAGTTGCTACTGTAATGATGACAAGTGACATGAGCTGATGTCATAAGCGGTGGACCAGTGGATTCATACAAACTATATAAAAGGGTTGAAGTCTTAATATTAATGGGTCATTCAATGGGTGAATTCATTAGCTATCACTTTTATGTATTTCACCACTTGTAAAGAAAGCTCTAAAAAGCTTAGTGTAGGCACTATATTTTTGCATATAAGTCCCGATGATGAGCCTCGTACAGAGGCATTACCTTTTAAGTTGTGGAAACCGCGGGAAACGGAAGTCGGAAGGGAAAATTCAGAAATCAATACCTTGTTGGACTCAATTCGTTGCTTAGCTTCGGGTTCGCTCGTTGGACCTCTGTTTTGAAACTTATCCTTCGCCCAAGCCCACCAACAAGAACCCAAACACAAGTCCCAATAAGCCTCCAAACCCATTAAATCACATCCAAAAATATTCAAACACATTAAACACATGTTGAAATCTAAACAAATCACCTTCCTAATTTAATTAAATCACATGCCTAAACTAAATAAAATAAAATCAAATCTCATAAATCCCTTTCCTAAACCAAAATAAATTACCTTCCTAAATTGAATAGACCTTTTCCTTATCACACACTAATTAAAAAATATCCATTTAATTACACTATATTTCCTTCCTACCCAAATAAGGACAACCCTAACCCTCTCCTATAAAAAGACACACAAACCAAGCTTTTAGAACCATGGCACATTCACTCCCTAACTCTCTAAAAAACCCTAACTCTTGGCCACTGCTCAGCCCTCTCACTTCAACCCTCTCGGCATATCTCAATAACCTAAATACCTCATTCACGCACACAAGCAACAACCCTTCAAAACCCCATACTCACGCAGCCCCTTGACACCACATACTCACGCAGCCCCTTCACTCACTCACCACCAGCCCTCCACGCACACACTGCCATTCACTCATGCACACACTGCCATTCACTCACACACACACTGCCATTCACTCACGCACACACAGCCCAGTACACTAACCAAACTCACGCACACGCAGCCCTACACACACAGCCCTACATGCACACACAGTCCCTAAAATAACCCAAATACAGTGCCCAGAAACTGCCCAAATAACCGCACAAATAGTAGCCCCAATACACCTACATTACCGTAAAACAGTAAGCCAAAACAGTCCCTAATTACCGCAAAAACAATGACAAAAAAATAGCAGCAAAACATAGGAAACAGTAGCCCAAAACAGGGAGGCAACGAAAGAAAACAACGAACCAGTAAATCAGAAAAGTTGCGGAGCATCAACCCTTCCGACAACTGTGTAACGCACTTCCAAGAGACGACTTAAGAGGTTAGACATGATGGCACCTTTTTAATTTATTCCCGCACTTTCTTTCCGTTAGTTATTATTTTTTCTTCTCATGCGTATTATAGTTTCATGTAAGTTGTGGCCATAAGATGAATGAAATATGTGTTATCTCTTGCGGTATATCGGATGGAAACCTGGACGTAAATTCCGTAGCCGAAATTCGAATGGACGGTAGTGCAGTCTGCACTTGGGATACAATGCCACGTATCGTTAGAGAGACCCATATATTTAGTGTCATCCGATCTTATGTTTATTTATTGCTTATTAGAAATAGTATGTTACTTTTTTGCATGATTAGGTTGTTTAGTATGTTATTTTTTATACATGATTAGTTGATTATTTCCAAGCATGATTTAGTTATTTCTTTCGCATTAGGAACTTGATTATGTCTCTTCTACGTTTATGTTTAGATTATTATTTATTTACATTGCCATACTTAGCGATTTAATTTATGCATGAGATAGTGTGCTTGCCGTTATTCCGACTTACTTTTATGCATGCAAAATTAAATATAGGTAGTATGCAAACTTAGATGTAGGTTGTTGTTGCGTAGACTCGGTTACATTATTACATAAATCCGTTCATTACAAGTGGCATAAGTAAGGGACCATTCTGAACCCAATGATTTGAGGTATTCCCTTGCGAGGGGTGAGTGCGGCCTTAAATCACTTTCCCAGTTCACACTGGGTGGCGACTCCATGTTATTTCTCTGGTTTAGTTCCCCTGTGGACTACTCCATACTCCCGACTAGGCCGCGAGCCTGGAACAGCATCACCAATTTCTATGTCCTACACTTAGTGTGAAAGAGAGGAAAAACATGTCGGTCTGACCTGATATAGTAATAAAAAGTTTATTGTATTCGTGGACATATGTTGGAGCCAATATCCACCGAACCACATTAAACCCTTTGTCTTGTCTATTGTTTATATCTTTTACCAAGTTTGCATTTGGTTCCCAACAAACCAAACAAATTCACAGATGATGGAGGTTTTTTTGAGGAGTGATTTTCCCGAATTACCCCTGGAAAGAAAAACAACCGTCAACACGATTTTTTATTAATGATGGCGTCAAAGGACGAGGTGTTGAATGAGTCTATATTGGAACATTATTCTGCAGTTCAGCAAAGAATTGAGGGTGCTGATTCTAATACCAAGCCTGACAAAAATTTTCATGCTCTCTCAAGCTATATTAACCCCAATACACTTGGACTGTTGGGAAAAATCATTGGAAATGAAGATTTTGATAGATAGTGGTAGCACATATAATTTCATTCAGTAAAGGTTTTTAGTGTTGGGGTTATACGCGACAGAAGCGTGGGTCAGGGTAAAATCATAATCTTAAAATTTTAAACTTACCGAATAAATTATTCAATATCCAATATGAATCATTCATTCATATTTCACCTAAATATTTTTATTCAATATCAAATAACGATATAAATAATTTAGAAAACACGGCGAAACTTTTACGATAACATTTTTCCGTAAAATAGTATAAAATGCATTTACGACCCAACCGACCAACCAATACCACTCAGGGTTGCCGAGGTCAGCCCCAATAGTGCTTGGGCTGTCCGTGGGATGCCCAAACAGTGACCAATTCACTGTTTAATTCATGTATGTTTCTTATATATTGTGTTTTGATTCTTTATTGCTTGCTTCGTTGAGTCTCGAAATTGCTTTGCGAATTTTGGTTGACAAGTTAACAATACAAGTTGTTATATCGTGATTTGAGTACTAGCTCATTTCAAGAACTTTTTAAGAGGATATATAATGATAAAATGATGTGAGTGAGAGCACAGCTTCAGGAAAAAACCCAAAGAGTGTAAACACGAGTGGAGTGATATTTAAGAGTGTAAACATATGAGGTTGAGTTATGAGAATTATTATTTTTTATTTCTTTTAATACTAACATTTTTGCAGGTTCATCACAATGTCGAATGACAATGATGTAACACCTAGTAAGGGTGCTGTAGGCATTGCATTTTCGCATGTGAAACCCGATGATGAGTCTCAGTTGGAGGCACCACCTTTTTAGCAAAGGATATTGCGGGAAACGGAGGCCGGAAGGGGAAATTCAGAATAAGTACGTCATCAGATTCATTTCACAAGTTCACTGTCTTCGTTAGTGCTGCGTTCGAACGTCAAGCAGATTATGGGCATTCGTGTAGCGTTCGAATGGGCGTTCGAACGGCGTCGGTATTTCTGGTTTTGCTGCTAGCCTCACACCCCAGCCCAATTAGCCCCCAAAGCCAATAAAACACATCCCAATTAATAAAACACATTTAAAACACATGGGAAATTAAATAAAATATTAATTAGATAATGTAATTAAATAAAATAATTAATGAAGTCATATACCAAATTAAATAAAACATAATATAATCATACCTAATTAAGACAAATCAAATATATTAACTTCCTAACTAAACAAAATCACATACTAAATTAAAAAGATGTCATGCCTAATTAAAATCAATTATAACAAATTAAATATTTTGTATTCCTAATCTAGCCAAGATTTGTCCCCCCTCAATCTAATCCTTTCCTTGTTGAATACCAAATCAAATCCTCCTTTTAATGCCAAAATCCCTTCCTTGTGAGACAAGGAGTAGCCCTAACCTTTCTCTATATAAACAACCCCTAACCAAGACATGCACTCCCCTAGCTCATACAGAAGACTTACACGAAAATCACAACACCAAGAGCCCTAGCCAATCACGGCAATAGCAAGAAGAAAAACACAAATAATTCTCTTCACCTCCCCCACTCCACAACCGAAAACAGCAGCCCCTAAACCTCCACACATCACTGAAAATACACCCCCAAACAGCAGCCCTTTTCCACCGAAAATAGTAGCCCCTACACCTCCTAAAACATGCCTGAACAGTAGCCCAAATCACCCCCAAAACAACAGCCAAATCCTCGTAAATTAGTCCCTAAAATCCTCAAAACAGTAACATAAAAAATTGCATTTATAATCCTTAAAATAATCACACAAGACTACACTAAAAACCCACAAAAAAAACTCGGAACAGTCCATTGAAACGTCAAAACAGTGACCTGAACAGTGAGCAGAAAATACAGAGGAAACAACAGCAAAACAGAGGCCGAACAGCAGCAGAACGGAGGCTGAACAGCAAGCAAAATAGCAAAATAGTGAGCTAGGACGCTAAACCAGTGAACCAGAGAAGTTGAGGATCTTTACCCTTCCGACGTCCGTGAAACGCAAGCCTAAAAGTTGGCAAAAAGGATAAACCTGAGGGTATTTTCCACATTCGTTTTCTGTTTTATTTTCAGTATTTATTGAGTATTGGTCGCATGATTGTTATGCTAAAGTGCATGTTGTGGCCCCTGAGTAGATAAATATGCATGTATCATGAAATATTGTATGTTGTGGACTTGGAATAAAATAAAAGATGTGTCAACTCTCGCGGTATATCGGATGGAAACCCGGACATAAATTTCATAGCCGATTCTAAATGGACGGTAGTATGATCTGTACTCGGGATACAATTCCACGTACCGCTTGAGTAAACGGTGCCCTTTTTTGTTTTATGTTGCTTCGGTTTATTTATTTTCTGTTATTTGAATTCTGTATGTTACTCTTGTATGCATCATAAAATTGAGCGCATGGGCTTAGTAAGTGCGATGAAAGGTCCTCTATTCGGAGGGGTTGAAATCCTTTACCACGATGCTTTGCCGCGCCGGTTGATGTGTGTTCGGTTGAATGCAAGATTCGTTCAATCGGGCATACTAAGTTTGATATTATTGTTTCTTTATTCTTTGTATGCATGATACGATCGAGTGCATTGGCTTAGTAAGTCGGATTAAAGGTCCTCTATTTGGAGGGGTTAAAATCCATTACCACGATGCTTTGCCGCGCCGGTTGGTGTATATTCGATTGGATGTGAGATGAGTTCAATCGGATACGTGAGGTCCCACATTGTGGATTTATTTGCCTATGAATGTGTTGCATGCATCAGGTCTGGTTCCGTTCGAACACGTTCTCGAACACCATATGAAAGCGAACCTTCTGTTTACCGTTCGAACGCGTTCTCGAATGCTACGTGAACGCGCATGTATTTTCTTAGTTTCATCATGCATCATATCTGGTTCTGTTCGAACGCGTTCTCGAACGCTATACGAATGTGAACCTTCTATTTACCATTCGAACACGTTATCAAATGCTACGCGAACGCGCACGCATTTTCTTAGTTTCATCATGCATCATGTCTGGTTCCGTTCGAACGCGTTCTGGAACGCTAAATGAACGTGAACCTTCTGTTTACCGTTCGAACGCGTTATCAAACGCTACGCGAACGCGCACGCATCTTCTTAGTGTTTCATGCATCAGGTCTGGCTTTGTTCGAATGCGTTCTCGAACGCTATACAAACGAGAGCCTTTTGTTCACCGTTCGAACGCGTTTGCGAACGCTACGCGAACGCGCACCCACTGAACTGAGTTATTTTCATAAGATTTCGTACTTAATTGTCCCTAGTAGCTATTCCTTCGTATGATAAACCTGATTATTTCTATGCATTATGCAAGATTGTGTAGGTGTCGTTCATCTATATTCCCCACATGTATGAGTATAATGTGTTTATTAACTTGTATGCTTGCCGTGTGTTAATCTTTATGTATGCAAATTGAGACATAGATTACATACTAATATGCTGTATGCAAATTCGGATATGTGTTACATATAAATTTAGATGAACTTGTTGATGTATGCATGTGAATTTAGAAGCATGATACTCTTGGAAATAAGTGTTACTTAAACTTGATTAAATTATTACATAAATCCTTTCATTACAAGTGACATAAGTAAGGGACCATTCCGAACCCAACGGTTTGAGGTCTTCCCTTGCGAGGGGTGAGTGCGGCCTTAAATCTCATTTTCCTGGTTCACACCAGGTGGCGACTTCATTATTCTCCGGTTTAGTCCCCGTGGCTACTCCGTACTCCCGACCGGGCCGCGAGCTCGGGACAACATGCGTCGTCCAGATCCTGTGTCCCACAGTCTGGCGACTCCACTGGGGATAGAGAATCGGCCCTAAATATTGTCTTGTAATGTTTGGATTTATGTTCTAATTGACCGTGTCTATAGTGGTAAAATGAGGGTTTAATCAAGGGCATCTTGAGGCTAGGTAATGGTTTGGTGTCTTTCTTCATTCACTACCTTCCTAGAAGGAAAAGCTGTGAAGGCACCTATATAGCCATCTACCCTTAGCCTATTGTGATGGACTAATTTGGAGGACTCGTTGTTGATTCCTGTCACCAAGCGATAAGAGCCTAAGAGGCTAGGGTACTTAAGAGAGCCTCGCTCCACCCTCCTTCTGGGACTCTACAACGGGAAATCCATTTGACAGTCAGTCACATACCATAGCTCATTGGCTTGTACCTTAGTGTATAAAAAAGGGTGCGCTCACTTGGTCGCTCGAACCCTTGATTGGGGAGACCTAGTTGTGGGCCATCCTTTGCTAGTAAGAGCATTTGTCTACACTCTTGCGAACCCACCCATAGACCGGGTTTGTATGGTTAAAGTAACAATTATTTCCTTGAATATGTGCTTGTGGACCATCCTCATTTGGATGCAGTTGGACTATTGTCAGAAATGCGGACTTGCTGGGACATTTAAACTGGGGCGAGTTCGTACCTTATGACTATTAGGCCCAAAGCTTCTGAAATACTGATGGGCCATTACGTAGAAATTATTACTTTATGTTTGCATTATCTTATGCTTGTGTTTGGGAACATCGTCGTTTGGATCCATTTGGACCATTTGTCATAGGATATTGGCTTGTTGGGCCATTTAAACTGGGACAAGAACGTATTTTGTGACGATTTGGCCAAAAGCTTCTAAGTGTTGATGGGCCACTTTGTGCTTGTGTTCAGAACATTACCATTTGGATTTAGTTGGGGTCCTTGCCATGAGATGTGAACTTGTTGGGCCATTTAAACTGGGACGAGTTCACTCCTATGACAGTTAACCTGAAAGTTTCTAAAATGATAACGGGCCGATTTGTTTGAGAATTTTAGTTAATGTAGTATGTTATATATGTTACATGCATCTCATGCACCTCATACATACATATATCATGTTAACACCATCTATGTCTTAAAAAGACATCATAGATACCGTTTGGGTTAGATAAGGGACAAGGCTCATTAAAAGAATAGTAACAGTCATGCGTGAATCTGGTAATGAGGTATCCCGTATGGATCAGTTAGAGAACAGTCTCGCCAAGGTCACTGAACAGTTGCAAGCTTTGACTACTGCTGTGGCTGGTATGGCTGTGCCCCGTGCTGGGGGAATTTCTTAGAATGTGAGGCGTGAGGAGCCTCCGAATGGGTTGGGGGATGATATCCCCACTTTTGATGATGATATGGCAGAGTATGCAGCAGGCAGAGTATCTGGGTCTCAGGCAGAGTTACAGAAACTTCGGGATCAGGTTGAGTCAGTTATCCGCAAGATGATGGGTAAGAATGAGGATTTGCTGGATTATGACACACTGACTTTCAAGGAACAGTTGCCGGCACAGTTCAAGATGCCTGATATGGCTAAGTTTAACGGGAATGGGGATCCAAGGGTGCATCTCTGACATTTTGTATCAGTCATGAGTTCAGTTTGCCTGTCTCAAAGCCAAGTGCAGAAAATGTTTGGAATGTCGCTCGAGGGAGCTCCCGTGGTGTGGTACCACAGTTTGGAAAAGAAAGTGAAGGAAGATTGGAGGGAGTTGGCGGATGCCTTCCTGAAGCAGTATGTCACTGACCTAGAGATCGATCTGTCACTCCGTGATCTGGAGAATGTTAAGCAGAAAGCGGAGGAGAATTTTAAGGAGTATATGGACCGGTGGAGGGGTCAGTTGTTGAAGATGCAGACTAGGCCCTCGTAGAAGGACCAGATTAAAATGATTATCAAGGGCACCAGGCCCTCCATTTACAGCAAGTTGAGGAGGATGACCTCCATGATTACAGACTTTCGGCAGTTGAAGGAGACTGTCATGGACATTGAAGACGAAGAGGCAGAAAACAGAAAATTCTATGGTCTGAACAAGAGAACCATTGGGGGAACATCGTGAACAAAGCCCGTTTCTGCTGAGATTGCCGCTATCCGAAACCGACAGTTTTCCAACTTGGGAAGGCCTCTGTCCAAGGTGCTAGAGAAACTGAAGAGGCAAGGGCTCTTAAAACCCTTGGAAGCCAAACCATTACCCAATCCCCTACCATCACATTATAACCTAAGCCTTTACTGTCACTTTCACCAACAAAATGGCCATGACACTGACAACTGCACCCGACTCCGCCATGAAATCCAAGACCTGATAGACTCCAAGAAAATACCTGACCCAGAAACAGAACAGCCCGACACACACAGAAACACCTTACCCAACTACCGTGTCGTACCACCACCAGCCTATATGATCAATTCTGACCTCCCAGAAGACCTTGTCCTAAAATCCTTTCACCCTCAAGCCTTTTGGCTGGGAATCTGGGATAGTACTAGTGAAGATGAGATTGACCAGGGAAAAAACTTTTGGCTTGATTTCTCTAGCAGGGATGAGGAAGAAGTAAGGGGAATGACGCGCATCGGTCGTTTTTACAATGATGTGGCAGAAAAGGGTAAGGAAGTTTTGACAGATGGTAGAGAAGTGGTTGAGACTGCAGAAAATACTGAGGGGGATTTAGTGCTGAGGCAATTGAGGAAGACTAGAGCACAAGTGAGTATCTGGGAACTGTTATGTGCATCTCGGGAGCATAGGCAGGCTATGGTTGAGGCCTTGAGCAAGATTATGGTATTAGAAGACGCCAACCCTGCAATGTTTGTTGGGTCCGTTCAGAAAGAAGCTTTGCATATATCTTTTTCTGAGGATGAACTCCCGGCGGAGGGAAGGAATCATAATAGGCCTCTATTTATCAGGGCCGAGGTGAGGGGCAATAGAACTTCATGTTTCATGGTGGATGACGGTTCGTCCATCAATGTGTGCCCACTGAAAATTCTGGCAAGATTAGGTATGAAAGCAACAGACTTGGACCCCTCCAGTATGACTATTAAGGCTTATGATGACAGTAAAAGGGGAGTTGAGGGTACCTTTGTGGCTATGGTCAAGGAAGGACCGATTGAGGATGAGGTTGAGTTCACAGTACTGGACATCCCGACTACTTTCGCCTTATTGTTGGGAAGGCCTTGGTTTCACAAACTTGGGGGCGTGCCTTCCACTTTACATCAGATGATCAAGTTCCCGTATGAGGGAGAAGTTGTTACTATCCAGGCTGAGTTAGATAATGTCGTGGCTGCCTTGGAGATACAACCTTTCACGAGGTTTCAGGTGTCAGCTACTTTTGAGGAGTGGGTGGATCCTAGGGTGGCTAGGATTATGGAGAAAATGAAGTTTGAGCTGGGTAAGGGTTCAAAATTACCAGATTTCAGAGGACAGACTACTCGGAAGGGTTTGGGGTACAAGTCTGATGAAGAAAAGCCAAAGGTCAAGAAAAAAGGCCTGAAACTGATGGAATGTTTTGTGAAAGCTTCATGATATCATTGGGAGCCTGAACCTGTGGAAGTTAATGGAATTGTGGTACCTGGATTTGAGATCTTCCAGGATATGTTGGGTAAGAAGATGATAGTTGAAGAAATTGTGAAGAAAGAAGAAGAGAATTGGGAGGAAGAACTGATGAAGTTGGAGAGCCTGACTCTTAGAGAGGACGAAAAGCCTGAGGAAGACCTGATTGCAGAGGAAAAAGTGTCTATAGATGATGAAGACATTTACCTTCCTGATTTGTTTGAATGTACTTCTGCATTATCCAATAATAAAGACATTCCTTTTGCTTACTTGCCTGAGTCATTTCCATTTACTCTGCACGAATCAAGCATATTTGACATCAGTTCAGCCAGAACTACCACATTAACTTGGGTACACTTGAGAACCCCAAGGAAATTCTTATTGCAAGTGAAGTAATCTCCGAAGAGAGGGAGAAACTAGAAGAAGTGTTGGTCAGATATGCCAAAGTGTTTGCTTGGTCCTATGAGGACATGCCTGGGGTAGACAGAAACATTGCCCAGCACACAATACCAAGTTATCCAAATATGAGGCCAGTAAAACAGAAACTCCGATGGATGAGACCAGAATGGGCTGAGAAAGTCAGAGAGGAGGTTAAGAAACAGATAGATGTGGGGTTCCTGGAAGTAGTAAAGTATCCTGAGTTGTTGGCTAACATAGTACCGGTGCCGAAGAAAGATGGGAAGGTCAGAATGTGTGTAGACTACAGAGATCTCAACAAAGCTTGTCCGAAAGATGATTTTCCTCTGCCACATATAGATGTTCTGGTTGATAGTGGGGCTTTATCTGCTATATATTCATTTGCATATGGGTTTTCAGGTTACAATCAGGTTCTCATGGCCTAGGAAGACAAGCACAAAACTGCATTTGTTACTGAGTGGGGTACTTATTGTTACAAGGTTATGTCGTTTGGGCTTAAGAATGCGGGGGCTACTTATCAGCGGATTGAGGTGTATGTGGATGACATGATGGTGAAATCAGAGACAAGAGTTGGGCATATTGAAGCACTGGAAAGATTCCTTCAGAGAGTTGACAGATACAACCTGCAGATTAATCCCAAGAAATGTGTGTTTGGGGTGACATCAGGGAAATTGCTTGGTCATACAGTAGGAATGGGAGGAATAGAGGTAGACTCCGAAAAGATCAAGGCAATCACAGAAATGCCTGCACCGAAGACAGAAAAAGAAGTCAGTGCATTCTTGGGAAAGATTCAGTACATCAGTCGGTTCATCGCCAAGTTGACATCAGTATGTGAGCCTATCTTCAAACTGTTGAGAAAAGATCAGCCAGTGAGATAGAATGAACAGTGTCAGACAGCCTTCGACAAAATCAGAGAGTACTTGGTAAAGCCTCCTGTATTGAAACCTCCGCGACCGGGCAGACCTTTGATATTATATTTGGCTATAGAATCAGAAGCATTGGGGGCAATGATGGTACAGGAAGATGAGACAGGGGTAGAGCATGCAGTTTACTATCTGAGTAAGAAGATGCTCCCGTATGAGGCTCGATATCAGGAAGTTGAGAAGATCTGTCTCGCAGTGGTATGGGCTTCCAGAAAATTATGGCATTATTTCCAGTCATACAAGATCCAGATAGTGGCCAAGGAAAATCCTCTGAAGTATCTTCACTAGTGGGAAAATTGGGCAGATGGTTTGTATTGTTGACAGATTTTGACATTGAGTATCTCACCTCCAAAGTGATCAAAGGGCGAGCAGTAGCAGAGTTTCTGGCATTGCAATATGTTGAGGGGGATCAGTATAAGTTTGAATTTCTAGATGAAGAGATCCAAGCAATAACAGTTCAGAGATGGAAGATGTATTTTGACGGAGTAGTGAATTACAATGGAGCCGGAATTGGAATCGTGATAGTAACCCCGAGGGAGAGACTTTGCCTTTGGCCAAGAGGTTGATATTCAGAGTGACTAACAACATGGTCGAGTATGAAGCATGTGCTTTTGGTTTGACGGCATTGATAGCCTTGAAGGCCGGAAGTGTGGAAGTCTACGGAGATTCTATGTTGGTAGTCCAGCAGATGCGAGGAGAATGGGAATTGAAAGAAGAACGATTGAAACCTTACCTTTTTTACCTCAGAAAATTGGCACAGGTTATCCCCGAGTGTAAGTTTCAGCACTTACCGAGAGAGGAGAATCAGATGGCGGATGCAATGGCTACACTTGCAGCAACTTGGGAAAATCCAGAAAAGTAAGTGATGAGACCGTTGATACTGACAACAGTAAGCAGACCTGTTTATGAGATAGAAAGAATTCTGGAAGTTGAGGTCGACGATGGTAAACCTTGGTATTATGACATTCAGAGGTATCTGGAACATGGTGAACTCCCGGAAGGGGCAGACAGAAAAGACAAAATAGCCATTCAGAAGTTAGCTTCCCAGTATGTGACTTTGAAAGGGGAACTGTATAAGAGGCAAGCAAACGGTATTCAGTTGAAGTGTTTGAGAAAGGAAGAAGCTCAGCATGTAATGGAAGAAATACACGACGGGGTATGTGGTCCGCACATGAGCGGGTTGAATCTGTCCCGTAAGATAGTGAGACAAGGTTTTCCTTGGTCAACCTTGGAAACAGACTGCGCGAAGATGGTAAAGCACTGTCATGACTGTCAAGCACACGGTAATTTGAATCACTCACCACACAGAGAATTGCACGGGTTGTCAGAGCCGTGGCCTTTCTCAGCATGGGGAATTGATATGATTGGAGAAATTCGACCAAATGCATCGAATGGGCATCGCTTCATAGTAGTGGCCGTAGATTACTTCTCGAAGTGGGTGGAAGCCGAATCATTCCGCAATGTTACAGCAAAACAGATGGCAAAGTTTATAGCTCGAAACCTCATTTGTCGGTATGGTATGCCGCATCATGTATGTTGGAGTTTCTAGAGGTCCCAAGATCAAAAATCAAGCATGAATCATAAGCGAATACAACGATTTAAGTGCGGAATACTTACATCGAGCGGTTGAGATGCGATTTGGCCACAAAAACGAACTCACTGCCCACTGCCACTGCTCACGGCAGTTCACTGTCAAGTGCGCCCACTGCTGCAGATTCGGTTTTGTGCTTCTGTTTTGCTCCATTTTGATCAAGAAAAACGAGCTCCAAGCTTCATCAAAACGTTCCTGCTCATGGGTATACTTCCCTTATCACCTTCGCATTGAACCCGGAGTGTGCTAGCACTCTTGTTTTGCCACAAACACACTTGCTTCCCTCCATTTTCTTTTATCTTGTTCGGCAGTTCACTGCCTTTGCAAAACCAGAAAATGTCGTGAGAGAGGGGAGAGAAGAAGAAGAGGAGAGAGTGTTTATTCACTTCTTGTTTTTGTTTTTAACAAAAACCGTGAGTCAGTGGCCAAATGAAAAGCCAAAAATGTATCAAATACAAAATGAATTTTTTTAATTAAAAACCCTTCATTTTCCGTGAAAGGTTTTCCCTCCAAGGAAAATACATCATTTGCCATCATTACCTCACATTGAGAGTAGAGACAATGTATCATCCCTTAAAGGTGACTAGATACATCCATCATCTATTCGTGTCAAGTAATGAGATATCGCGATGTGATTTGCGGATTCCACCCGTTTCAAAATACGAATGTGTCCGCAAACACTTTCGGGCCCAAATTCGCTAATTCCGAATTAACTAATTTTCGTCGCGACGAGAATTAAATAATTGCGCCTAGCGGAATTATTATTCACGTCGCTAACGAATTAATTCTAAATTAATTCGCTCGCCCGAAATAAAATCTAATTTTATTCCGCGTCGAAATCTAATTTCGTTTAATTTATCAAATATATTAATTCCTCGATTAATTTCAAATCAATGTTTCTCTCTCTTCAATTGATATTTTATCCTAGATAAAATGTCTCCGAAATTAATCCCAGATTAATTCTCTCTCTCATCATATTAATCCCAGATTAATATAAGTGCGAGTCATACGTCATCGGTGAATCTTTGGGAAGTGACCCATGAGATCCCCAGATATGTTGGCAGTAAATACGGTCGTCGGTGTATCCGAATCACGTACGTACCAAGTACTACGTTCTACCGATTTACGAGACAAGGTCGACTCCTAGCAAAGCACCAAGTCTACCCAATTCTCCGGACATATTCTCATAAGAATATTAAGATCTGTATCAAGCGTAGTATACAATTGTATTGTGCATATCGGTCCAGTATCGGATAATCACGTGCTAGGGCTGGGGCTGGATAAGTGTCTACCCCGTCCGAAGCACATATCGGATGTCTGGTAACATAGTCTCTATAATCGGATATACATGACCTGGTCACAATATCCCGATTGGTTGCGCAACACTCAAGAGCACTAGTACCGTATCCTGCGTGACATCAACTCCAATATGACTGAAGTGACATTTCCGTCTTGACATCACATCCATACTCTACGACTCTCTGATAAACCCAGAAGTGGTGTACTCAGAACCTGTTAAAAGTCCCCTACCACAAAACCAAAGTTTATCGATTATCGTAAGTAGTTAGCGATGTAGTCTCAGGTTAAGACTATACACACCTACCTTGATTTCGGCCTCCCATAGACACATAGTCATAATACCAATGGGATTCCGAAGGGTCTATCCAGAGCGAAGCTGTTTCCCGTACCATCGGTGAAACACGACCTCCTATCGCACTTGCACAAGTATCCAATACTTATATATATGAGAACTATGCCGTTGTGCCCTCACAACGCGCACAAGTGCAATACTAGCCTATTCCGCATTATCGATGTCCAGTCTCGATAATACTACGGCTAGGGATATTTAATGATTAATCCTTCGTGGACTGATACTGTCTCATATCATCTCAATCCAGGAACTAATCATAGGGACCTCTCTTCATTTATATATCTATGGTGATCTAATCACAAATGACGAGAGTGCAATTTCCTTGTTACATAGTTAATTTGCTACAACAACACAATGATCTGTGCAAATAGTGACGCTATGGGTCATATTATCCAACAATCTCCCACTTGGCACGTAGCGAGTCACTCAAGTGTCCTACACCCGAACTATGTAAGGTTCGCTCAAATTGCTGAGGAAAGGTTTTCGTCAGCGGATTTGTTTGATTATCGTTTGACGCGATTTATACGATCATCACATCGCCACGATGTATGATCCGAACGAATCAGATGATATAGAAGTATATATCTGGATCGTCGATGAGACCTTTAATTCCTTAGCCTGTGCTGACGCCTAGCTCAGCTGCTAACAGAACTATATCTAATCTAATTAGATTTATTATCGATCCAAATGGCTTCTATTGCTGCCTCAGCTGCAGCAATAATCCGCATTTGTTGTTTATTCGGCAACAGTTATCTTGCTCGGAATCTTTCCAGCTCACTGTCCCGTTATTCAAACTTTATAGTACCGTAGTATTTAATTGTTTGGAAACTTGCAGTAGTGATCCCAGTCACTTCAAGTTCTCCTTCTCCATAGTTTAAGACAGCATCTTTAGTTCTCTCCGACACTAACAGATGTTCTGAATCTTTAATCCAGTGACTATCACTTGGATTAACTTGATCGTGACTCCATATGCTCGAAGCGTATGAGACACCCATACAAGTACATTTTAAATGTACAATTTCCTAGAGAGTGTTAACAACTTCTAATCTATCCCAGTAGATCTTTATTCCTTGAATAAAGGTTGTTACTCCCTAGAATTCTACGGAGAATTTCTATGAAAGCCAAGCTTTCACCAATTGCTTTATGGGAATTTCACTGTTAGTGCAATCTCCCACTAACCTCCTTATATACACAAGAATTATTTCGTTTTTTGAATTAAATCATAAATCATTATGATTATTTCAAAACGACAGTTCCAAGAACCTTATGCTTGCATTGATCCAAACGTGGATCGAATAACCCGCAAACCTTGTTTGTCGGTTATATAAAATCGTCAGGATGTTGTAAACATCCTCCAAAAGGTTTCCTTTTCAGGAAAGCGATTTTGATCTGTAACTGACACATTTCATAAATGAAATACGCAGTTATCAACAAGCATTTTCAAAATGGATTTACTATGGCAACATGTAAAAGGTTGAACTGTTATTAACACAATGTTGATAACGATACCTTTCGGTCAAAAGCCTAGCTTTGTACGTTGGTTTGTTGCCTTCCATGTATGTC
>SKCR01050898.1:0-38370 GCA_019454045.1 Zanthoxylum bungeanum | reverse complement strand
AGATTCTGAAACACATAACACTCATAAATCGAATATAACGATAAATTTTGTAAAACCTGAGATTCAGATGTCCATTTTTACATGGAAGTATCAGGACTGCATGGAGGAAGACTCGGGAGAGCGAGGCCGATATTTTGTCTGGGGCGTGGGCCCCACATGCCAAAACATTAGCCCACGCATGGTCCTCACGTACCGTGGCTTCTGCCCGCCAATGAGCACTACGTGCCTTCTGAAATCTGGATTTTCTGAGGTTGTACATTCACCATTCTCCCCTGGATCCAATACCACCGACGGTTAGTTAATCGGAGTTCCGGATCAACAGAAAATTGAGAAAAATTGAAGAAAGCTTCTTACCGAAAATTCAACGAAAATCGGCAGTTTTCGATGTCAATACTACTCTCAAAATGTTCCTCTCATCGAGCTATACACTTTCCTTAAAATGACTTGGTCGAAATTTACTTCGGATCAGATGAATTGGGATAAACTTCTATTTTTTCTCTCTTTTCTTCTTATTCTTCTTTCTTTCTCTTTCTCTACCACACTTTTTTTCTCCTTTCAAAAATGGAACAAACTACTTTAAATACCCACTAGTCACAAGTCAACTCTTGTAGGAGATATACCCTAGATCAATCCTGTCATAACAGTTCAAGGATATCTTCCTTATGTAAATATGTTTTTATTTGTTGATTGTAAAATGGTTATAATTAATAAAATGCACGTTTATCTTTTATATTTGTTCAGTTGTGATTCTAATTATCATTAATTTATGCAAAAGACATGAACCTGTAATGTGTTATATGTCGAGACTCTATCTGCAAATAGTTATAGGTGTGAGTACATAGTTTTCCGATTTAAGTACATCCAAATTAGTTCCCAATTAAGGTGATGTCATCAGGGATGATCACATCGCATGACTATCATGTTTTGATGCTACCACTGATTAATATATGATACTCATAGTTGGGTGATGAGTCTTATATCACAAAAGCATGAACATGGGTGATACATTTAATAACGTATTATTGAACGAGACCAAACATGACAAATTACATGAGTGATTATCTGTAGTTACTGATTCATAGCACAGTCGTACTAGTGTACCACTAGTCATTTGACCTGAGATGTCATGGCTGCCATCCGCATTAAGACGCATCATTCGCTTATGTATATAGCACCAAAATAATCATGTCTGGTGAAAGAAGCTTATTGACAATGTGTTCCTAATGTGTGAGGACATGTGATAATCAAGATGGAATCTGCTGACTCAGATAATTGAGCTTGGGATTTTAGGAAGGAGTGTCATATACGGGCATTAAATCTTTGGCCAAAGTGTATGTTTTTCGAAAATATATTTTACGGATATATGGATCTCGTATATGATTGACTTCATTATCCTATGATCAAGTCAGAGGTTTGACGACTTCATGACCAATATTTGATCGATAGTCGACAATAGATGGATTTTAGTACATGTAAATATGACTATATGGGTTTATTCGATATTTCATTCATCGTTTCTGTGGATCATGACATATTTCTAAAGGTCACTCATGAGCATGAGGAACTTCGGTTACAACGAATTGTGAAGGAGTGATACGAAATAGTTCGTATTGTCTTATGTCTGTACGGGCCAAATTTGAACCCAAGGGTAAAATCGTCTTTTCATCTATAACCCAACAGTAGGCAAAGCCCAAATGAAGAGATCCAGCCCAGAAAATTTAGTATTATTGGACTATAATTGAACCAATTGCTTCAAGACAATCCTATCTAATTATATTCCAACTACTTCCTTCTTTTTCCTAACACTAGGCATATTCCCACATATTGTGATCTTCCATCAAATACATGAGCACGTTGTGGGGACTCTTGCCAACTAATGAAGTCATCTTTCTTTACCTATAGAATGAAAACACAATTCAAAGCAGAGGCATTCAAGTCTTAGCTCTCATACTTGAGCTCTCTAAGTTTCTCACTCCTTAAACACCATCCACCGCCCTCACGGCAGTCAACAGAAGTCAAGGTAACTTCCGACCTTGTTCTTCCACTTTTTACAGCTCGTCTTCATCGTACTGACTTCAGCGTCGGAGTACCTTCGGCAACACCACACCGGTGGGCAATACTCCCCCCCTCGCTTTACCTTTATTTTGCAGGATCGCTAGTGTCATCAACCTACAAATTCTTGATTGTGGATATCGGGCGAAAACCAGCATCCACAATGTCCAGTTCACGATGCACCCAGTAGGTCACACACATTAGTCGAATGGTTGACGAAATAATTAAATTGCATCGATATATGATCAATTGTCAATATCCATGCTTTATAGTAAAGCGGAAAAATATTTCCCGATGTTGGAGCGCTAGCACTCGCAAATTTGGGAAATATTTCGGTTGTTTTATTATATTGCAAATATGGTTTGTGGACAGTTGGGATACTGTTGGAGATGTATAATATTGATATTAAGATATTAGTGATATTTATTTCTATAATGTATTTAATAATTACATGGAAATTTTGAATTTATCTATGTAATCATGATTTACTTTTCACATGCCACCATGACTTTTTTGACAAGTGTCATAATCTAGTTAAATCCACCAAATTTGATTTTAAATCAATGGTGTAGATTTGATTTCATTATATATGATATTTATTTAATTGAATTAAATATAGAATATTTGATTTTATATTTAATATTAAATAATAAAAAATATCAAAGTTTATCCTATTTTATTCTTATTCAAGTCAAAGATTTTTTCCAAAGTCAAAAGTAACTTGTTTACTTATTATTGTAAGTTAATGGTAGGTGAATTAAAGTAAATGTGACATGTAATCATAGGTAAAGTTTACATGTTACCTAGGTTTAAAAGTTTGGATTGTTTTATAATTGTCACAAACAAATATAAGGAAAAAAAATTGAAATATCTCCCACAAGCTTGAGGGAGCTCTCGGCAAAAGAAGGAAAAAAAGGGAAAAAAAAAATATGTTCCTAAGTTCTTCACAAGTTTGGCAAATTCCCTCATAAAATATAACTGGAAATTCCTCAACCCTTCGGTGTGTGGATACACTTGGAGGCGAATCGGAGACGATTAGCTGTCTGGATTCACTCAAGGAAGGTGTAAATTTTTATATACTTCCTAATTAATATATATGTGTATATATATATATTGTTTTATTTTGTTGAAAATATTTTATAGTATTGAAAAATGTGAAAGCTTCCTTATTGAATCGAGGAAGGTATGGTATTGACGACAAATAAAATTTGGTCATTAAAGATTTTCTGCATCGAAATAAAATTTTGATGCGGAAGTTTAGTCGAGGAAGATATTTAGTGTCAAAAATTAATTTCGAAATTAAAAATATATCTTCAGCGATAAAATACTTTGTCGCTAAAAGTACTTATCTTTAGCGTCGAAAATGATTTTCGACGTTTAAAGTAAATACTTTTAGCTCGGTTTTTGACGTTAAATATCTTCCTCGATCAAGCTTTCGCATCGAAATTTTACATCGACGCATGAGCCCTTTAGTGACGAAATGTTTTGACTCTAAAGGTGGAATAATTTTTTTTTTTAAAAAAGTCATTATAATTAGTTTTAAAAACTAATTATAACAAAATTAACATTACAAATTAATTTCAAACTAAATCTCATTACAAAAGTAATTAAATTTTTTGAAAATATAACATCATTATAAATTTGTTATAAAAAAATTATAACAATGATATATTTATTGATATAATAATAAAATTATAAAATTTATCACAACATAGAAAATAAAATGATAAAAGAGGACAGAAGAGTAGGAGAAGAAGAAAGTGAGAATAAGAGAAATGAATATTTATAGGAAAAAAATAATTTTTAGCGATGAAAGCCCATTTCTTCGCTAACGGTCCTCAAATAACGGGTATTATTTTTGTCAAAATTTTGATCTTTAGCGTCGAAATTTTTGATTTCTAGCGTCGAAAATTCGTCGTTAAATGTCAAAAAATTAAATCTAATTTCAGAATGTGATAAATTCAAATTTTAGAAGACGGGAAATTAAAAAAATTTAACCTTACCCTTTAGCGTCAAATTTCAAATTCGACGCTAAAGGATTGAACCTTTAACGTTAAAAAACTCTTTCGACGCTAAGATTCAACTTATTAGCGTCGAAATTTAAATAGGACGCTAAATGATTTTTTAGCGTTGAAAAAGACTTTTGACTCCAAATGGTTGGACACAAAAGGTCCATTCTTCTTGTAGTGTAAGATTTTCAGCTTCTATATATTAGGGTGAGGGTATTTGTACTCTAAAAAATCATTTAAACACATTTATTTTAACTAAATTATTTATGACTAAAATACTGATGACGTAAATTATTATCAAGGACAACTTATTAAAAATAAAATATTCAATATTTCTCAGAACACTTATCAGACACATCCTTTAAACTTTCTCTTATCTTCAAACTCTAAAATTTTTGTGTAATGAATTGTGATCGTGTATATGCTTGTTATGTGTTAATTTTGTGTGAGATTAATGCAAATAGAAAAGAATTCGTTTCTGTTTCAGATTTGTTAGAAACGTGTAGTGTCAACTTGAAATTCAACATAATGCCACAGTAGTATATATATATATATATATATATATATATTTTATATAGTTAGAAATCTCACCGCTAAACCACTCATTCTGGACTTAAGCGGAGTATGTAAAATCCCCGGCTGTCCCAGACTCTTATAAGAAACACATTTTCTGGATTCGAACTCAGGACCTCTAGATGATATTCTGAACCCTACACCACCAAACTACGCCCATTGGGAACCACAATAATATACTTATCATCTCTATATTACTTTTTTATATTGCATAAATTATTATCCAATATCAGACCTTCAGTTTCTTCAATACAAAATTTATTTATTGATTTATTTTATTCCAATATAATATTGGAATTGAAATAGTTATATTTAACATCATACTCCATCTAAATTTATACATCTGCATCATCTATTAAAGCTATAAGAAAATGTGTATAAATATATAAGCTATAGGGAAACTTGAAATTCATGATCCAAATAAAAACAAAGAGTAAAAATCTAGCTTTTCCTCAAAAAAAAAAAAAAAAATTCAGGTAGCTTCAGAGACGCCGGATTTATGGTTCTCCGGCAAGGAAAAGGCGGTGAAGCATTGCCTCACACTCCTTCATAAGATTGTAAAGCAAGTCAGTGGAGAAGAAAGGCTGGTCTAGGACCCTTGGCATGGAGTAAATTTGTACATTATTTGAACTCCCTGCTATCTTCTTGTGCTTCTTTACTATCTTCATAAATCCTGTTCAAAGTCACTTTAAATAAATATTCCTTTGGAGTATAAAAAGGTGTAACAATATTTATGTAATATAAAAAAACAAAACTTAAGCAAAAAAAAGATACCTGTGGAATTAAGGACAGTATAATGCAGCAGACAAACCATCTCTGCATGAAAATCTAAAACACCCTTTTGCAAATTTAGTAACATCTTTCTGCAGCACAAGTTTGCTTCCCTATTTTTCAGCTCCTGCAATGCCAATCAGCGGCCAACTTCTTCAACCAGTTCATTGTTTTGATCACTAAACAACATAAGAAAAAATGACAGACCAATCACATAGCCATCTTTTTTTTTCCCCTTCTATTTATGAAGTTGAAACAACAATCAGAGGCCAAACTGATTGATTTATAATTTATTTTTCCTTGATAAATAATTAAGTGGACTTGAAGGTCTATGGTAAATCATGACAAATATTATTTCAGGACCTAGCTGCTAGAATTGAAAATCTAAAGATCTTTATCTTTGTTTAATTGGATATACGAGCCACTTACAAGTAGAGATGATAATAGATCAGGATGGCAGACCGTCCTGATTATGATTTGAGAGAAAAAATTATAATGAATCTCAAAACGATAGTTTGAGATCCCAAATTCGATTGAGATATTTAAGAATTTTTGTCATCCTTACTTAAGAATCTCATTGTATACCAGCATTTATATGAGACGAACTATGAACTCAAACATTAACAGTGAAAATATTCACACTTTACGAATAGAACAATAATGATAAACGTACTTTATGAGTACTCTTTCATTATAAAATCACAGTTAAACTATGATTTTAAATTGAAATTTTAATTTAATTAAATAACTTTTTATACACACAAGTTCTTCTAATTGGTTTAAAATTATAATTATGTACTCATTCTATACTCATGAAGTACGTCTATCACTACTCTTTATAAAATACAAATTTCTAAACATTTGAGAAATTTTAACAAAGATATAAATGTATAACATACCTTTAATCTGATGACATAATCTTCTTCTTTATCAATGTAAAATGTATTAACCTTGTGCAATTCCTCATATAATAACTGATTAAATCTCATCAGATTCACATCATCATCTCTCCCATTTCCTGCTTCTAATAAAAGATCTTCAATGGAAAATCTTGATCGCTTCTTTGCCCTGAACACAGGATCAATCAAATTCAATTGTTTCTTCAATTGCTTATAAGATATAAACTCACCTCTCCATGCAGGCAAGCTTCTCTTTATCTCATCTCGAAGCCTTTTCCCGTACTTCATTTCCTTGTTAGCTTTCTTCTTTTTTTTTTTTTTTTTTTTTCCTTTCATACGACATTGCAATATCACAACTATTTATAGAGTAAATTTGGTAGCAATTTTTAATTTTGATATTGCAAGTGGTTGCAACATAGGTTTTGGTTTCATCTCGATTTGTTCAAACTTCTTTCCTTGAATCCATCTTTAAAAATAATATATATATATATAAGCGGAGGTCCAATTATTTTCCTTATATAAATTGTTATTATTTTATTTTATAGAAAATAAGAGAATTTGAACACCCGTATCGCATTTGTAGAGATTAGTTTTCACTTGACAGATCATCATTGACTAGGCCCCGAAGAGGATGAGAAGAGGGTCGATCCAAAAACTATGAGAACAAGAATTATAAACTAATTACTACATTAGTTTTTTATTCACTTATGCTACCGTGAAAAATCAAATTTAAGATTTACATTATGAAATATGAGTATTTTGAACTAATAAACTAACACTTGTTTACATTCCTTGAATCCATCAATTCCAAAGTTATTGCTGATAAATATTCATATTACAATAATCAAATCAAGTTGAATCTTCTATAAATTTTCAAAAACTAATTATTATATGATCAGAATCGTACGCGTTACTACTTAGGTGACAAGTATATTCTACATTGTTGTTCCAAATATTCTCATCGAATTACTTCAAGTACAATCAATAATGATTCTTGCATATTCTCGTGACATGCTCCAGTTGTTTTTATTAATCTTTTTTAGCTTTTTTTTAGTGTTATATTATAATATATTTGTACGGATCAAATTTGGGTCAATGATCCAAATGTCATTATGTCACAGGCCCACATATTAGACAAAACACAAATGGTATAAGGCTACCAAACAATCTTCAGTCTACGCACGTGGTCCCTCCACAAGGCCCACGAGCCCATACATCTCAAGGGAATAAGCTCATACGGCCTAATTAGGGCTTCCAAGAGCCCATACAACTGATAAGAGTTTCAGAAAGATCATAATCATACTACTTGAAGTCCCTTTCAACAATATCAGGCCAGTCTACGCCCTAAGTTCCTTCTTAATAAGGAAACTAAGTCTTTGGATTATGACGGACTACCTACAAACACAGTAGTCTAATCCAACTACTATAGGGATTATACTTAATCCCGTATAATCTCGACACTCCTAATTCGACCCTGATTCAACTATCATTTCCTAAATATACTTGAATACGACTCTTTCAAGGAATCCAAATCCAATTAGAAGGCTATCTCATGGCCTATAAAAGGGAAGGGGTCCAAATTGAATATCCATTCAAGTTTTGGCTCCCACACTCGAGTTCTCAAAGAGTATATTACTCCCCAAACACCAGTCTACCGCCCACACGGCAAACCTATGAAGATCAAGGTAACCCTAAACCTTGTTCTTTCCTTTTTTTTTCCGCTCGTCTTCGTCGCTGACTTGAGCGTCAAAGTGCCTACTGTAGGAGTTTTATGGCTAAAATCCGGTAACGCAGCGGAAACGCGGAAAATCAAAATTTTCCGATTTCAATAATTTTTCTTGGATCAATTAAATAAACTTATTTATTTAATTACCCAATACTTAAAAACTGAAATTTTGCACAAGAAACCAAATTTCTTGATAATTACCGAATTTACCCAAAACTTTGCAAATTGATCATTTTAGTCCTAAAATTGTCAAATATATTTTGGATGATTCTCAATCATTTCTAAAGTATTCCCAACATGTCCAACACATCAAAATCAGATTGCAACAAAATCTTCAATTTTTTGCTAATTGCCGAACACACCCAGAATTTTTCAGTTTTTACAATTTGGTCCATTTTTGTTCAAAACATGTCAATATCAATTACAATCAACTCAAAAATTATTATGCATCATATACACACCATAATACATCACATATATGAAAAACCCCAAATTTGGAAAGGGTTAAGAACCCTAATTTTACAATTTCTTCAAATTGATAAATTTTACCAAATCAATTGAATCCAACACTTTAATTCAAACTTTACCACACCAAACAAGTCTCACTATCATGAAACAACTCAAGAACAATTCTAGGTCATCAATGAGTGGCTTAGCAACTCTAGAATGTCAACTTGATTATCAAATAATCAAAAGAGAGCTTATGAAATCATTTCAAGCTCACTTATAAACCATACATGCTTTCATCTTTCAAACAAGTTCATTACCAATTAAAACACGAACTAAAAGTGTAGAGACAACATCCTAGGAACACATGTTGAAGCTAAACATGATAGAAATCTTTTCTAAGTTGAAAGATTTAAAGAAAAACTTACAAAAACTATTTATTTCAAGCTTTTCCTCTTTGATCTTCAACTTTTGCTCTCAACTCTTTTGTGTAACTTGTTAACCTAACCTAATGAAAATGAAACAAAATAATATATACTCTACAATTTTGCCCTTGATCGAAAATTATGTATACATAAATATCTAAATATATTTTTTGTTTCATTAAAGCTTACTTTATCAACTTGCATCTTTTATCATTACTAATTTAATGAAATTCAACAAGTCAAATAAAGCAACTCAAGGCATATCCAAAAATATCAAAACTTAAGATATTTATATTTTTAATTAATTTAATTATTTAACAATTAAATAATTAAATAATTATTTAAATATAAATATTTTAAATATATGTATTATATTTACTTTAAATATCCAAATACATATATATTTATGATATATGTCAAATATCACAATTTGACATTTAATTAATGTGTATTTAATAAAATCTATTATTAAATACAAATACACAATAATTATGAAATAACCATTAGGTCCATTCGCATGTATTTTTCGTTTAACCTTTAAACAACTTATAAATAATCAGTATTATTCATAAAAATTACCCTAGTGCTCTACAAGTATATTTCACTAGTGAGACTCTCTAGATTCAGGCATATCCGTCACGAAATCCAATTTCGTGTCCATAATTTATCCACCCGTAAATTATGACGACCACGGATAAACTCGCTGAATCATACAGGTCGAGGTCATGACACATGTTTAATTCCTCTGTCACAGGTATCCGGATATATCCCAGAGATATAGATGTAAATGTCAAATCTCTATAGGGACAATCTCGTCGACGTCTCTATTAGCAATCTCTAAAAGAACACTCAGAACTGATTTCTAAAGTGTACCACGGGCCCATAGTTTTTATCCGATTTCTAATCATATATGGACTACCTATGCTCTGTACACAGAACTGACAGATCCTATCTCGACACACACTGGACACCCTGAGGATCTGTCAACACCCAACGAATAGGCAGATGTCTGATCTAAATAGATCGGTGACGTGACTGCCATCTAAGTGTGGAAGATATCTCATGTGCCCACAATGTGTGTCTCAAGTCAAAGAATCACAAATGCTACTCAACCCGAGAAGATTCTTATTGACGTTGGTGTACCATCCATTAAGAATCTTCGGTGAGTTGTTCAGTGTTTATTCGCTATAAACACCTACACGTCTATACGAGTCTCCAAGACTCATGGTTCATTGAAAAACCATTGGAATCATATATTCCAGTAAATGACATGTACCGGTCTCAACAGATTTACTTTACCGACCAAGTAGTGTAAACCTTGACTAGGAACTATCTAAGAATGACAACGTCATGATACAACTCAATGTCAGTTGTGAAACTTTTACAACTGCATCATGACTAATCATTCTAAGGTCAATTACGTCTTTACCATATAAAGAGATATATTATATTACAGAAACTGCTTATTTTATTCATAATAAAACGTTTATAATAGTATTTACAATGAAATACAATCGAGAATTGTCACTCTGAGCACCAACCCCAATAAAATCTCTCACTTACTCTAGTGCCAATATCGATTGTATCTAATACACATCGACTCCACATATTTATCAAATAACTTCAGAGGTATGGCATTCGTAAGCGGGTCTGCTACATTATCTTCACTTGGTACCTTGCACACGATAATGTCCCCTCGACGACACAATCTCTCGAATGATGTGGTACTTGCGTGCCACATGCTTCGACTTCTGATGCGCCTTTGGTTCATTTGCTTGCGCAATAGCTCCAGTATTATCACAATATAACGAAATCGCATTCTCGATACTTGTGACCTCTCCCAATTCTGTGATAAAGTTCCTAATCCTTACAGCTTCCTTTGCAGCTTCTGAAGCTGCAATGTATTCCGCCTCAGTAGTGGAATCTGTTGTTGACCCCTGTTTGGAACACTTCTAGCAAGCTGCACCTCCGTTAAGGGTAAAGACGAATCCAAAAGTAGACTTTCTATCATCGGGATCCGATTGGAAGTTGGAATCCGTATACCCATTAACTTACAGTTCACTTCCTCCATAAATAATCAACTTATCCTTAGTACCTTTAAGATACTTTATGATATGTTTAATGGCCATCCAATGGTCATTGCCTGGATTGTACTGATATTTGCTAGTTACACTAATAGCGAAACTAATATCAGAACTAGTACATAACATGGCATACATTATGCTACCCAAACATGAAGCATAAGATTGGTTAGACATTCTAACCTTCTCATCTTCTGTTTGCGGATACATCTTTCTTGAAAGATGAATCTCATGTCTGAACGGTATATTTGTTGTCTTACAGTTACCAAAATTAAACGTTCCAAGATCTTATCTATGTACGTTGATTGAGATAACCCAACCAACTTTCTTTCTCATCTCTATAGAGTTTTATTCCTAAAACATATGAAGCTTCTCCCAGGTCCTTCATGGAGAAATTCTTACAGATGTAAGCTTTGACACCTTGCATCATCCTTATATCATTCCCAATGATTAGGATGTCGTCAACATAGAGGACTAAAAATACCACAATGCTCCCACTGGCCTTCTAATACACACATGATTTTTCTGAATTCTTGAGAAAACCAGACAATCTAATAATATCGTCGAATCGAATATTCCAACTTTGTGAAGCTTGTTTAAGTCCATAAATGGACTTCTTAAGCTTACATACCATATCTGAGTTCTCACTGGACGCAAAACCTTTCGGCTGTTCCATATAGATTTCTTCATCAAAAAATCCATTTAGAAAAGCTGTTTTGACATCCATTTTCCAAATCTTGTAATCATGATACACAATTATAGAAAGCAAAATCCTAATAGACTTAAGCATTGCTACCAGGGAAAAATTTTCATCGTAGTTGACGCCAGGTCGCTGCGTGTAACCTTTTGCTACCAGTCGGGCCTTATAGGTTTCAACCTTTCCATCAGGCCCGCGCTTCCTCTTGTAAACCCATTTACAACCGATATGAACAATTCCTTCGGGAAGCGGAACCAAGTCCCAAACTTGATTCTCATGCATTGAGTCTAACTCGGATTTCATGGCACTTTGCCATTTCACGGAGTCGATGTCCAACATCGATTCTCTATAGGTAAAAGGATCAGTCTCTTCAACTAAGAGAACATCGAGACTCTTTTCTTGTATCAAATATAAACATTCAGGAGGTCTAGATACCCTTTGTGACCTATAGAGTGTGTGTGTTGAAGGTTCTTCATCTACTTGAACTTCAGGTTCCTCCGTTGGTTCATGGTTTTCAGGTTGGACTCATCAAGTTCAACATGTCTATGATTACCACCTTCTGACAAAAATTATACTTCTAGAAATTTTACGAAGCGAGCTACGAACACATTTCGATGCTCAGTATCATAGAACATAATCCCTTCGTATTCGAAGGATATCCAACAAATCTAAACTTGTATCCTCGAAGCGAAAGATTATCTTGCTGAGCCATCCTCCACATAGGCAGGACAACCCTAAACCTTAATATAATTAAGATTTGGTCTCCTACCGGTCCATATCTCATATGGAGTCGTAGGAACAGCTTTTGAAGGAATCTTATTCAAAAGATGTGCAGCTGTTAAAAGAGAGTAGCCTTATAAGTAATATGTCAAATCTGTAAAACTCAACATAGATCGGACCATATCCAATAAAGTATGATTTCTCCTCTCAGACACTTCATTGTGTTGTGGAGTACCTGGAGGAGTATATTGAGCGAGAATTGTTGGACAATTATGACCCATAGCATCACTATTTGTAAAAGACATGGTGTTCTTTGTACAAATTAACTATGTGATAAAGGAAATTGCTCTTTTATCATTTGTAATTGGATTACTTGGATATATAAATGATAAAAGTCCTTATGATTAGTTCCGGATTAATAAGATATGAGACTGTATTAATCCACAAAAGGTTTAATCATTAAATATCACTAGTCGTAGTATTATCGAGACTGGACATCGATAATGCGGAATAGACTAGTATTACACTTGTGCGCGTTATGGAAGCTTAACGGTATAGTCTCATATATTTAAGTATTGGATACTTATGCAAGTGTGATAGGAGGTTCTGTTAGCCGTTGGAATGGGAACAGCTTTGCTCTGGATAGACCCCTCGGAATCCCATTGGTAGTATGACTATGTGTCTATGGGAATCCGAATCAGGGTAGGTGTGTTTGGTCTTACCCTAAGACTTGCATCGCTAATACTTGCGACAATCAGTATACTTTGGTTTTTGTCTTCCGGAGCTTTAACAGGTTCTGTGTACGCCTCTTCTAGGTATACTGAGAATCGTAGTGTATTGGGTGTGATGTCAAGATGGAAGTGTCACTTCAGTCATATGGAGATGATGATCACGCAGGGATACAGAACTGATACTCTTAAATGCTGCAGCTATCGGGATAGTATGACTAGTTCATGATTATCCGATTACATAGACTAGTTGCTAGTGATCCGATATATGTTTCGTACGGGGCAGACACACTTCCAGCCCCAGGCCTAGCATGTGACATCCGATACTGGATCGTAATACACAATACTTCGTATACTACGCCTGATAAAGATTATATATTCTTCTTTGAATATTTCTGGAGAATTGGGTATGCACGGTGCTTTGTTAGAAGCCAACCATATCTTGTAAATCGATAAGAACGTGGTACCGGGTACGCACGTGTTCGGATAGTCCGATGATGGATTTACTACCAACATATCCAGGGATCTCTTGAGTCGCTTCCCAAAGATTCACCAATGACATTTGACTCGAACATAATTAATCTGGGATTAATTATGACAGAGAAAATTAATCTGGGATTAATTAGACAAGAATTAATTTGGGATTAATTTTCAGAGAAATAATTAATCTGAGATTAATTACGTCGAGAATTTATTTGGGATTAAATTCGTCGAGAGGAGAGAACGTGATTAATTTGGAATTAATCGGCAAAATGAATTTAATAGTGAAATTAGATTTTACTATTAATATTATTTGGGCTAAAATAATATATTATATATTAATTGAAATTATTTTTCAATGCGGAATTAAAATTGGATTTTAATTTGTGCGAACGAATTAATTTGGAATTAATTTGCGAGCGACTTTCGTAATAATTTTGCTAGGCATTATTATTTAATTAAATTGAATTTAATTACGTCGCAACGGAAAATTCGTTTAAACGAACCCGAGCCCGAAGTGTGTTGAGCATGCCCACTTGAATTTTGAATTAAAGTGGGGCCCAATTCACTTACATCATTAATCAACTTTTGGTGATGGAAGTGATTGATGGCTTTTGTTGGAAACTTGTATAACACACTTTGTTTTTGGTAAAGCATATAAACATTTTGGAGTTTGACTTTTGTAATTATTTTTGGAAAAACAAAACACAAAAAAAAAAAAAAAAAAAAAAAAAAACTCATCTCTCTCTTTTGCTCTCCCATGGCCGAAAGTGTGCTTCCTTGGAGGGCAAATTTTTCTTTCATTTTTTGTTCTTGCTAGCACATAAGGTGTGAATCAAGGTGATAGGGAAACTCACCCAAGTGTTGGAGACACTCTACAAAAGCTTGGAGCTTCTTCTACATCCATGAATTTGAAATCCTAAATCCGATCAAAGTAAGTAATTTCCGCAACTTGTTTTGATTTATTCACACACAAATCATCTTAGTGATCTTGTGGCATGTGTAGGACACTAACAATGGTATTAGAGCCATTCTAAGTTTGATTTGAATTCTAGGGTTTATGGACTTTAATTTGGGGATTTTGTGATTGTAGCATGATTTGCCTAAATTGGTTGTTTGGTTGTGTTTGAATGATGATGAATTGGATTTGTACATCTTTGATTTTGTGAAAAATTGATTGGATTATTTTTCCCCAAAAATACCACATGGCCGAATGCACCCTAGATAGGACTCATGGTGATTTTTTGAAAATTAGACAATTGGATGTGTTGTTGGCATGAAATGTATGTTAAATGTTGATTTAATTGGATTGAAATCAAATTGCATGATAATTTCCTTGCCAAAATCGTGAGCCTAAGCATGTTTAATGGATTGATTTTGCTTCAATTTGTGTTGGACATGAATTGGAATTAATGAACATGATTAATTGATTTAATTAGTGTTTTGGAAACATTAGATTAGTTGATTAATTATGTTAATTAACTTTAATAAAATAATGTGATATTAGGAATATTATGTTAATATAAATTAGTCTTTAAAATTAGATTGGGTGCCAATTTTGTTGTATTTGGGCTTAATGGGTGTAGACACTTGTATTTTTGCATGAAAGCCCAATGATGAGCCTCGTATCGAGGCACTACCCGATAAGTTGTGGAAGTCGCGGGAAACAGACGTCGGAAGGAAAATTTTTTTAAAATAAATACATCAACAAATTTAACTCGCTAATTGGCCTTGGGTTCGCCCGATTAATCTGTTTTAAAATATTAAGCATCGGCCCAAAACCCCCGCACTCATCCAAAGCCCATTTCGCCAAGCCCAATCAAAAAATAATTAAAACATTTAAAACACATGTCACAAATTAAATTAAAATCCAATTAAATTAAATCAAATCCAATTAAAATCAAATCAAATTACCCTTCCTAATTTAAATAAATCACTCACCAAATTAAAGAAATTCCTCCACCAAAAATACAAATATTCTCTCCCTAATTAAACACACATAATTATTTGATTTGTTTCCTTTTGAAATCCATGCAACCCTAACCCTAAGATGACCATTATAAAAAGAAACCAGATTTCCAAACCCTAGTCTGCTTCAGGGGCCCCTCAAAAACTCATCACTCTCTTCCTCCCTCTTTCAACAGCTCTCGGCATTTTCACAAAAGCAAAACAAATAAACCCTAGTATCTTCTCTCTTCAGGCTCCACACACAAAAACAAAAAAAGAACCCCAACTCTCAGCCTCATCTTCTCTCCACTCACGACCCTGCTCTCTCTCGCTTCTCAATCGCACAACTAGGCAGCCCTCACGTCCACGACTGACACAAGCCATAAGCAATAACTCACAAACAGGCCACAAATCCAACCATACCGCCGACTGAAACACACACCCTACAACCCTAAGAACCCTAATCTCTCACGTCATCACCTCTTGGCCCTCATTTACCCAGCCAACTAACCAACAAACGAAGAACCCCCAAGTCACAAACCTAAACACGGCTCACTCTCGGCACTCACAAAAAATAATAAACCCCCTAGCAACTCACGGCAAATGTGAAAACATAAGAGAATAAACCCTAGCAGCTCTCTCTTTCCCTCTTCCTCCCTGAACACACCTCATCCTCTCTCTTCCCTCAGCTCTAAAAACACCCGGCCCTAAATCTCACGCAGCCAACACCAAAGAAAACCCTAAACCCCTCTCGGCCACTCTCTCTTATTCACTCATTCAGCAGCCCCTATAACCGATTGAACAAGACACACACTCTTCTTACACGTCAAGAAGAACACACACACTGACATAAGACAAACACACACTCGGCTGAATCACAAAGAATCAAACAAACCAAATAAACCCTAATGTAGACTCGGCAGCAGCTTCACACAGCCCCCTTCAACCGACAAAAAAAAAAACGCACCCAAACAGAACCCAAAGAAGCCACCAAACCCTGCAAACCGTGAACCAAACAGTCTCCAAAATAGTCACAAGAAATACCCCAAAACGGTGACCCAATATCACCCAAAAAACCGAGACAAAAATCCCCAAAACAGCGAGCAAAAAACAGCAGCAGAAAAATAGCGAAGAAAGCAGCAGAAATAGCAGCCCAAACAGAAAAATAGAGGAAACATTAACCCTTCCGGTGACGTCCCAACGCACTCCCGAGAAGCGACTTAAAAGGTAAGACCTGAGGGCCACCCTTTATTATTTATTTATCTTTTCAGTTAATTATTGTGGGTTCATTCGCATGCATCATTATGTTTCATGTCTATTATTGTTATTGGGTTGAATGATTTTGTGCTATCTCTCGTGGTATATCGGATGGAAACCCAGATGTAAATTCCGTAGCCGAATCCGAATGGACGGTAGTGCGGTCTGTACTTGGGATACAACTCCACATACCGCTTGAGAAACTTTCAAGCACGTGTTATATTTTGGTATTTAATTTAGTGTTTATTGTTCCGCCTTTTTTTATGTCATTTACCATTTGCATATCATTGCTTTATTTACGCATGCTTTGCATTCTAGTGCGCATGGGCTAACTAGGGTGGATTAAAGGTCCTCTATTCGAGGGAAATACCTAAAGGCTACCTTTACCACGATGTTTACTGCGCCGAACGAGGTACACTCGATTGAATGTGAAATGTGTTCAATCAGGCATACAAGGTCCCATATTATTTATTTTTTTATTCATGCATTGATAATTTAATGCGCATGGGCTAACTAGGGTGGATTAAAGGTCCTCTATTCGAGGGAAATGCCTAAAGGCTACATTTACCACGATGTTTTGCCGCGCCGGACGAAGTACGCTTGATTGAACGTGAGATATGTTCAATCGGGCATACAAGGTCCCATATTATTTATTTGTTTATTCATGTATTGATAATTTAATGCGCATGGGCTAATTAGGGTGGATTAAAGGTCCTCTATTAGAGGGAAATGCCTAAAGGCTACCTTTACCATGATGGTTTTCCGCGCCGGACGAAGTGCACTCGATGGAATGTGAAATGTGTTCAATCGGCATACGAGGTCCTATATTATGTATTTGTTCATTCACGTATGGGTTTGCGTCGTTTCAGATACCATTTTGGTAATCTCGTTCGAACGTGTTTCCGAACGCTACAACGAACGTATGCATTCTGCCTCAGTTCGTTCGAACGCGTTTATGAACGTTACTCGAACGCGCATGCGTTTTGTTTTATCATGCATCAGGTCTTATCTTGTTCGTACCGTTCGAATGCATTTCCGAACGCTATACGAACGCGAACATTCTGTCTCATTTTAATTCGAACGCGTTTCAGAACGCTACTCGAACGCGCATGCATTCTGCTTTACCATGCATCAGGACTCATCCCGTTCGAACGCGTTTTCGGATGCTATACGAACGTGAACATTCTGTTTACCGTTCGAACGCGTTTTCAAACGCTACACGAACGCACATACATTGTACAGATTTCTTTCCATCACATTTCATGCATGTTTGCTTATTTGGTCATTTCTTTAGCATTACATAATTAATCATGTCATTTCATTATTGACGTTTTTACCGTTATTAGTTATTTATATTTCTGCATTTATCTACTTAATGTGTTCATGAGATTGTGTGCTTGCCTTTATTTCACTTACTTCTATGCATGCAAACTTAGATATAGGTTATATGCAAACTTAGATATAAGTTATTCTTGCGTGTGTATGTTGCATAGACTTGGTTATTTTATTGCATGAATCCGTTCATTACAAGTGACATAAGTAAGAGACCATTCTGAACCCAACGGTTTGAGGTCTTCCCTTGCGAGGGGTGAGTACGGCCTTAAATCATTTCCCAGTTCACACTGGGTGGCGACTCCATTTTATTTCTCCGGTTTAGTCCCCCATGGGCTACTCCGTACTCCCGACCGGGCCGCGAGCCCGGGACAGCGTCGCCGATTTCTGTGTCCTACAATGGGCTTGGTTGGGCCAAGCTTGGTTTTAGACAATTGGATTGGATCCAAATTGGGCCCCATTTCCATAAAGTTCAAATATAACTTTTGGGCCTTTTAATATTTAATTGGGCCTAATGGGCCAAAATTGATTTTATGGCAAAAGGTGATTCTTAATTGGGCCTTGGCATCTTGGATTGGATCCATATTGGCCAAAGCCCATGCCTTAAGAATTAATTAAAAGCCCATTGGACTTTATTTAAAAAAGTATTGGATACTAATTGGGCCTTTGAGACCCATTTAGATTAGATTTAGAATATAAGTCTAAAAGGCACATAAATAAGTGTAATTATTTAATTTGGAATTAAATACTAATTAGTATTCGATACAATTTAAATTGGATTTAAAATTATAGTTCAATATAATTCAAGAATACGTACTTTGAGTATTTATTCTTAAACGAGTTGGACTCGCGTAGATCAAATCGTTGTTTGAACATTGGATGGTCATTAATTCAAAGATTAATTAATTGGATTAGATTGATTGAATAACATTCTTTGATTGAATACTTGGATGTATTGTATGAATAATGTATATCAGATGGATATTAGAAGGGTGAGGGCAATTTTGGAAATTGTTGTAATAAATTTAGAATTTATTTAAATTGCACCTGCGTGTCCAGCCTATTATCTCTATTCTCTTTGTATTTCTCTTCTCACCATTCCCCTCAATACAAATGAGGTTTCTTTTAGTGTTATATAATTGGGTAGAAGTATGAATAGTGCTAGCGGGAGAGAGGAAATAGAGAGATTTGTTCTAGGAACAAATTGTTTTATATATCCATCCGCATATCATTATTAATTTATTCGCCCCTTATTATGCTTTTAGAATGCATGCTTAAAGGTGTATGATGAGACCTAATCAAAGGTAATAAATTGGTTGCCAATTTACGCGAAAAACCTTAATCAAATAATAAGCGTTTTTCCTTTCATTGAGTGGTTCTCTCTCAAGATCCAAGATTGACATTGGTTTGTTGGCCAAAGTCAATATCAATGTCCATTACGGATGTGTTTGAACCACGAAAGCTTTGTTCTATATCGCATGTCTTGGGCGGTTGTTACTTGTTGGCCAAAGTCAAGGTCACTTCTAGTTCATCGACGTGGATTACGAAGCTATCCCACTGCCAATGGGTCGCGCTTAAATGGAATCATTAAGTTTGTTGAGCCAAAGCCAATGCTTAGTTGATTCAGAGGAAAATGTTAGGAAATATATTGGATATATTTATTTATATTGGATATATGTTTTGGACTTGGAGGTCCACCTACCGGATCTAAGAATTGGATGGGATCCAATTGATCTTAGAGATCTACCTAGTTAAGTTTCATACAACTTGTTGGCCAAAGTCAAGGTTGTGTGTTATTTAACGGGATCCTAGCCCACTAGGAAACTAGGTTTCCCGAGTACTCCACAGAGGGTTAGAGGCTCGCCAAAAAATAGTGGGAGGCAAGTATTAAATTTGTAATTTCGTTTAAATATTTGCCAATACGCGCTATTTTATTTTATTTATCGTCGTTATAAATATATATTAGTTGGACAAATATTTAATATTGCTTTCTTTGAACAGTTAGACTGTACAACACACTACTCCACTTGTAGTTGATTATATAGTTGGACTATAGTAATCATTACAATTTGAGGGTACCCAATATCGTTGATTGGATAGTTGGACTATTGCAATTGAGATGGCTAGAAAGATTAACGTTGCGGACATAACCATGTGAGATAATGTCTTTAATGGCTCTAATTTTCCAGATTGGGAGATAAATCTCAGGATAGTCCTGGGAGCCAAGAAGTTACTGTATGTAATAGAGAAACCTCTCGGGCCTGAGCTTGGAGTTGAGCAAATAGTAGAGCATGAGCTTTGGGAGACTCATCGTGATGATAACTTTAGTGCTCAATCTGTTATGTTTGCCGCAATGACTCCTTAATTTCGCCGTCAGAACAAAGGATTAGATCCTTATACCATGATGTTGAAATTAAAGGATCTTCATAGATCTAACATTAGATCTTAGAAGTACGAATTGCAAAAGAAGCTCTTCGCCCGTGTATGTCAGATGGTACATCTGTTGAGCACTAGGTGTCGCAGATGATTGCTGACATCGAACAGTTGGGTTAGCTGAGCATTACCTACAAGGCCGAGACTTCCATAGATTTGATCTTACAGTTTCTGCCCGAATGCTGGGGCGGGTTCATCGTGAACCAAGAGAAAAACTCTTGGAGAGTTAATGACTATGCTCAAAGAGGCACACCAAGAGCTTCCAAAAGGGCAGGAAGCGCAAGGGGCATCTTACTTCGAAATCCCAGAAGGCCAAGGCATGGCCGAAGGCTTTTGGGGTGTGAAGAAAAAGGGTAAAGGCAAAATCATCACAGTTTTCAGAGAAGACAAAGGACATATCCCAAGACGTCTGCCTAAACTGTGGCAAACGGGGTCACTGGAAGCGTGACTGCCGTATGGACAAGGCAGACATGAAGGAAGTGAAGGCGGGCAAGGCTCCGACTTCAGGTATGTTTTTTATTGTAATAAACGTGTCCACTATTGGTTTTAAAAATTGGATTTTTGATACTGGATGTGGTACATACATATGTACTGATGTGCGAGATCTGCTGATTAGCAGGAGACTGACTTCAGATGAGATCGACCTGCGAGTCAGAAACAGGACGAGAGTCACTGTTTTGGCTGGGGGAACCTAAGTTTTGGAACTGCCCTTTGGGCATGTACTTAAATTAGGAAACTGTTATAATGTACCTAGTTTGACTAGAAACATTATCTCTATATCTAGTTTAACCCGTTGCGGGTGTACCTTTATGTTCCAGAACACTGGGTGTTTTGTTTATAAAGATGATATTGAGATATACACATTAGATGTGAATAACAATATTTATATTTCGAATATAAATGAATCTCAAACATATAACATGACAAACAAAAGGCTCAAACTAAGTAACATGGATGAGAATTATCTGTGGAATTGTCGTCTAGGACGCATTAACAAGACTCGTATATTCACTCTTTGGAAGAATAAATACTTGGACGGATTTGATTCCAATTCAAATGACGTATGTGAATCTTGTTTATTAGGCAAAATGCCTAAAATGCCTTTTAGCGGTAAGGGTGTATGTGCCACCGATCTGTTAACCCTCGTTCATGGTGACGTATGTGGGCCAATGTCTAGCCAGGCTAGAGGTGGATATGAATACTTCGTAACCTTTTACGGATGTTGCATCGCGTTATGGTTATGTGTGTCTTATGAAACACAACTCGGAAACTTTTGAAAAAATCAAAGAGTTTCGACACGAAGTAGAAAAACATACTGGCAAAAGTATTAATGCATTACGGTTAGACCGTGGTGAAGAATACTTTAGCAATGAGTTTCTAGATTACTTAAAAGAATATAGTATTCTTTTACAGTGGACTCCTCCCGGAACACCTCAATTGAGTGGTGTGTCCAAACGGAGAAACCAAACTTTATTGGACATGGTAAGGTTACTAATGAGTCGCATTGAGCTACTAATTTCCTTCAGGGGATACGCATTGAACAGTGCTATACTTATTTTGAATAAGCTTCCGACAAAGTCTGTTGGATAGACCCCATATGAAATATGGACAGGAAAGAAATCAGGTTTCTTATTCCTAAAGATTTGGGTATGTTGGGCATATAATTGAACGTTTTGGATGGTACCAAACTAAAACTCAAATTGGATAAGTGCCTATTTGTAATTGGTTATCCTAAGGAAACCAATTTCCACAACCCACAAGAGAACAATGTATTTGTTGCTCTCCATGTGGTTTTCCTTAGAGGAATTCCTAAATGCAGTGGTAAGTGAGAGGAAAGTAAAACTCGATGAAAATCAGAGTAATATTGTTCCTGGCACCGATCCCTAACGGAACACGAACAGTTCATCAGGAATGAGACTGTACCATAATCTTCTAATACACAAGAACCACGTAGGTCGGATAAAGTCAGAAAACAACCTGAAAGGTATGAGTTTCTGATCTCACCTCATGTGGATGTTAATCTTATTGAGGATAATAAACCGACTACGTATGAGGAAGTGATACAAGGTATCAACTCCGCTTTATGGCAAGAGGCCATGAAGTCTGAGATGGATTCCATGTATATCAACCGAGTTTGGATACTGGTTGATGCACCAGAAGGCATTGCGCCTATTGGTGGTAAATGGGCCTTCATGGTGAAGACAGACATGGATGGCAACATACAAACGTACAAAGCTAGACTTGTAGCGAAAGGGTATCGTCATCAATATAGTGTTGATTACGACGAAACCTTTTACCCGTTGCCATGATTAAATCCATTCGAATAATGCTTACTGTTGCCACATATTTCGATTATGAAATATGACAGCTGGACGTCAAAACCGCTTTCCTTAACGGAAACTTTTTGGAGGATGTTTTAAATAACAGCCTGATGGTTTTGTCGCGCCAAAACATGCAAACAAGGTTTGCAAGTTAAATCGATCCATTTATGGATTGAAGCAAGCATTGCGTTCTTGGAACCAACATTTTGATGAGATCATAATGGTATGTGATTTCATTCAAAACGAAGATGATTCTTGTGTATATAAGAAGGTTAGTGGGGGCGCACTGACATTCGATGTCCTATACATTGATATGTATTATTTTTTGGAAATAACATTCTCATGTTAACAATCGGTGAAAGCTTGGCTTTCATTAATATTCTCATAAAAACTTAGGAGAGACAACCTTTATTCTAGGAATAAAGATCTACTGGGATAGATCTAAAATTTTTTGGCACTCTCCGAGAACTCGTACATTGAAAGACATGTACGCGACTTGGTGTCTCATATGCTTTGAGCATGTGGAGTCATAATCAGGCCGATCCAGGTGATGGTCATTGGATTGATGTAAAGAACATCCTTGAGTATCTTAGACGAACTAAGGATGCTTTCTTAATTTATGGAGATTGAGAACTTGAGGTGACTGAGATCACCAATGCAAGTTTCCAAACCGATAAAGACGACTGTAAGTCGCAATCTGGGTATATATTTTTTAACAACGGAACAGTGAGCTGGAGATCTTCCAAGCAAGATATTGTTTCCGATTCAACAACAAAAGCGGAATATATTATTGCGGTTGAAGCAGCAAAAGAAGCATTTTGGATCTATAAAATTCCTAATTGGATTAGAAGTAGTTCTGTTAGCAGCTGAGCTGGGCTACAGCGCAAGCTAAGGAATTACAGTCTCATCAATGATCCAAGTATGTATTTCGACCGTTTCATCTGATCCGTGAGATCATACATCATGGTGATGTCAAGATCAAAAGATCATTTCATGATAATAATTAAATATCCGCTGACGAAAGCGATATCTCAGCAAAAGCATGAGCGACCCGTACATAGTTCAGGTGTTGGACACTTGAGTTATTGGATATAGGCCAAGTGGGAGATTGTTGGACAATTATGACCCATAGCATCACTATTTGTAAAAGACATGATGTTCTTAGTACAAATTAACTATGTGACAAGGAAATTGCTCTTTTACCATTTGTAATTGGATTACTTGGATATATAAATGATAAAAGTCCTTATGATTAGTTCTGAATTAATAAGATATGAGACAATATATTAATCCACGAGAGGTTTAATCATTAAATATCCATAGTTGTAGTATTATCGAGACTGGACATCGATAATGCGGAATAGACTAGTATTACACTTGTGTGCGTTATGGAAGCTTAACGGCATAGTTCTCATTTATTTAAGTATTGGATACTTATGCAAGTGTGATAGGAGGTTCCGTTAGCCGTTGGAACAGGAACAGCTTCGCTCTGGATAGACCCCTCGGAATCACATTGGTAGTATGACTATGTGTCTATAAGAATCTGAATCAGGGTAGGTGTATTTGGTCTTAACCTGAGACTTGCATCGCTAATACTTGCGACAATCAATATACTCTTTGGTTTTGGTCATCCGGAGCTTTAACAGGTTCTGTGTACGCCTCTTCTGGGTATACTGAGAATCGTATGTATTAGGTGTGATGTCAAGATGGAAGTATCACTTCAGTCATATGGAGATGATGATCACGCATGGATACATAACTGGTACTCTTAAATCTGCTGCAGCTATCGGGATAATATGACTAGTTCATGATTATCCGATTACAGAGACTAGTTGCTAGTGATCCGATATATGCTTCGTACGAGGCAGACACAATTCCAGCCCCAGGCCTAGCATGTGACATCCGATACCGGATCGTAATACGCAATACTTCGTATACTACGTCTGATAAAGATTACATATTCTTCTTTGAATATTTCTGGAGAATTTGGTAGGTACGGTGCTTTACTAGAAGCCAACCATGTCTTGTAAATCGGTAAGAACGTGGTACCAGGTACGCACGTGTTCGGATAGTCCGATGACCGAATTTACTGCCAACATATCCAGAGATCTCTTGGGTCGCTTCCCAAAGATTCACCATGACATTTGACTCGAACAGAATTAATCTGGGATTAATTATGAGAGAGAAAATTAATATGGGATTAATTAAGACAAGAATTAATCTGGGATTAATTTTCAGAGAAAGAATTAATCTGGGATTAATTACATCGAGAATTTATCTGGGATTAAATTCGTCGAGAGGAGAGAACGTGATTAATTGGAATAATCGGTAAGATGAATTTAATAGTGAAATTAGATTTTTACTATTTAATTATTTGGGCTAAAATAATATATTATATATATTAATTGAAATTATTTTTCAATGCGGAATTAAAATTTGATTTTAATTTGTGCGAACGAATAATTTGCGAGCGACTTTCGTAATAATTTTGCTACGCATTATTATTTAATTAAATTGGATTTAATTACATCTCAACAGAAAATCCGTTTAATCGGATTAAAACGAACCCGAGCCCGAAGTGTGTTGAGTAAGCCCACTTGAATTTTGAATTTAAAGTGGGGCCCACTTCACTTACATCATACATCATTAATCAACTTTTGGTGATGGAAGTGATTGATGGCTTTTGTTGGAAACTTGTATAACACACTTTGTTTTTGTAAAGCATATACACATTTTGGAGTTTGACTTTTGTAATTTTTTTGGAAAACAAAACACAAAAAAAAAAAAACAAAACTCATCTCTCTTTTGCTCTCCCATGGCCGAAAGTGTACTTCCTTGGAGGGCAAATTTTTTCTTTCATTTTTTGTTATTATTTTCCTCATATAAATTGTTATTATTTTGTTACAAAGAACAAGAGAATCTAAACGCCCGTATTTCATCGGTAGAGACTAACTTTCACTTGGCAGATTATCAATGACTAGGCCTCGAAGAGGATGAGAACAAGGCCCATCCAAAAATTATGAGAATAAGACACATAAATTAATTAATACATTAGTTTTTTATTCACTTATACTACCATGAGAAATCAAACTAAATATTTACATTATGAAGAACGGGTGTCTTGAACAAGTGAACTAACACTCGTTTACATTATGTGAATCCATCAATTCCAAAGTTATTGCTGACAAATATTCATATTACAATAATCAAATCAAGTTGAATCTTCCATAAATTTTCAAAAACTAGTTATTATATGATTACAATCGTACGCGTTACTACTTAGGTGACAAGTATATTCTACATTGTTGTTCCAAATATTCTCATCGAATTACTTCAAGTGCAATCAATAATGATTCTTGCATATTCTTGTGACATGCTCCAGTTGTTTTTATTAATCTTTTTTAGCTTTTTTTTAGTGTTATATTGCAATATACTAATATTTAATTACAATAAAAAATTTGCTTAGATATAGTTCCGTTGTAGTGCATTTACCTCTACATAGTTAGAAGCAAATAAACCTCTATACATACATACGAGAGGCCTTGAATTTTTACTCACATATATGAAAAAGAAAAATATTTTACCACTCGATCAGCTACTAGATGATACTTTTTTTCTAGTCTAAATAACTTCGTCAACTATCTTTATATATAATCATAAATCTATTTCTTTAAATCATGTGTCTTGATAGTTTTATTGTGGCGCAACCCAGATATCTAATTAAAGAATGGCCGAATCATCTCTAAATAGTTAGAAGCAAATATTTCTCTACACATATACATGACGGGTCGTGAATCCTTACTCACATATATGGGGAGGGAAGTGGTTGAATATCATAGCATATGTCGAATATCTGAGCCTAAAATGAACCGAATCTGCTTCCATATAATTGAAAGAAAATTTCATTCACATATCTTCAAGAAAGAAAAAGTGGTTATTGGCTTATTATTTTTGTATTTTAATCATGCCGCCTTGTACTTCAAGGAATCACATAATTAATTTTCAATTGAAACGATGTTGGTTTTTTCTTCATATATATGTTTACTGCATCTAAGTTTTTGCCTCAGGATTTATTGTCTCATATCAACTACATTGTTTTCTCAGGTGTTTCATGTGATGACAAGTTTAAAAAAATAATAATAATTTATAATCAACAGAAGTTGGTAACTGGTTATGTTACCGAGATTAAAATCTCAAAAGCATTGTCGGTTATATCGTCCTTTTAGTGATATGGAATGTCGTACGGAGACATCAAACAGCTTCTTATAAGTTTCCTTCGAACTTCTTCGTTATTTATTAGTACCTATGAAGTCATATCATATAATATAATATTATTTCAATAGTTACAACTAATGAATGTTTTACACACGGTTAAATATTATTACTGCTTGTATTGTAGCTAAGCAAAGAGCTTTAGTGTCTTGAAAAGATTGGCTTTGTAGTTTGTACTAATTCATTTAGTCCTAGTATTACCCTCGAGTCATACGATTGCAATTGGGATGACAATTTAATAAATTTATTGGTATTTGTCTAATATGGGTAAATTTGATATGTCTTTTTAGCGAATAGTGAATTGGTATTTTGATATTACAAATCAAAATTCGCAGTGGATAGTGAGCAGGTTTGATAAATATACAAACATATAGGTATTCGCCAACTTACCTCTTATTTTTTATGATATTAAAAATTACTATGAAATATTATTTTTAATCATTATTGTAGAAATCATATTAGATGGGTGCTATTGGTGAATGAGATAAAGATCTTAACTTGGTGTTGAATATCTGGTAGTTGCTATTTTTGAATTATGCCATTTTGTGGGGGATGTGTGGGTCAAAAATAGTAATTGTGATGGACTTGTACATTTAGTTTATTGTTTTAATGTGTGTTTGGGCCAAATTTGGTTCAGGGGTAGTTTCGTCATTTTACTTCAGGCTCAATACTGGACGCACCCCTGAAGCCTCCTAATCAAACCCCAAAGACATAATGTCGGCCCGGGCCCGATGAACACCAACACCCATAACCGAAAGACTATCTAGAAGCCGGCCCACGTAACTCCTAAGTTCATAAACACCATACATAAATTCGACAGTTTCCAGCCTACAACGGGCAAATGCAGTGAATATCCCTCATAAAGCCGACCGTTACCAAGACTCAACAGACAAGTAATCAAGTGCAGACCCTCAGATAGGTATATAAGAAAGAAGGCCCCACGGGGGGAGGGGGGATGCTCTCGAGAATTCATGTAATCACCATCCAACCGCCCTCACGGCATCACATGGGGATCAAGGTAGTCTCTAGCCTTGCCATTCCATTACATACAGCTCACTTCCACTACTGACTTGGGCGTCGGAGTGCCCCCGGCACCCACCACACCGGTGGGTAGTACTCCCGCTCACTCTACAATCTTTGTTTTGCAGGATCGCCAGTGCCCCTATACTAAATCTCAATTGTGGACCTCGGGCGAAAACCAGCGTCTACAATTTGGCGCCCACCGTGGGGCCCTGGCGATTCATAGCATGCAAAAATCTCACCATCTACGATCCTTCCCCTACTCGTATGCACCACGCAACGAGCAAACGCGCCAGATCTCATGATCACTTAATTAGTCACCCTCCAAGAAAAATTACAAATATTGGAGCTCATATCTTCAACCTCCCAAAGGCCCGAAGCTACGAGGTACCTCAGCATGAGTAACATTTGATCCAATCCATTAGGAGCATTCAAAATATGGCGAGTGGAAATCCACCATCAACCGACCATCCACTTAATCACCAGGAAATCACCTTGATTCACCAGCCGGCCGATCACAACAAGTTATATCCTCCATGCATAAGGAAATACAAGAGTTGGAAATACCAGAGAATATCCTCATGAACCACAGTCATACTCCAATTAACCAATGAAATATGAAGGAGGATTGCCATCACTTCCAGACTACGTGAAAGAAAAGTTATATTCTTCAGACGACGTTGAGATAATCCTCATCTCCTCCAGAAGACATTAAAATTATCAATAATTTTTAGATTCAATTCGACCGGTCTCCTGGACCTACTTCAGGAACAAGACGCGTCCTTTCAATGAAATCAATCTTCCTTATCATTCACCTCATATGATGAAGCGATGTACGTGATTTAAGGACAATTGTCCCAATCGACAGTACCCGAATGAAGATTTGGCAGAGACATCCTAGTCAATATTATCAGGTATGGTTTACATTCTTTAAGAATCTCCTAGTCAATATTTGTAAAGCGATAGACTTATGATTGATGTTATAGTATGAAACTAGTAGTGAGTGTCCCAATCGACACTACAATTCAAAACTAGGCAATAGTTATGGATGGCTCAGTCGACATTCACAATGACTGGTATATAACTTGTAGGAATGTCCTACTCGATATTAGAGTTATAGATGTTATTCCAGTTGATATTACTTTATGTAGCTTGTCACTTGTTAAAGACTCTACTCGACACCCCATATAACACCTGCTTAGGATCTCATCCGACGTGAGATGGAATGAGACTTAGCTTGACTGAGGTTCCATTAGATAAAACATAGACCAATTTCCTATAAGACAAAATAGATTGCCCACAACTTCATACTACATGTAATGAATGTTATTTTCCTCAAAATACATAAGAGGAAACATTTTCTCCATACAATAAGGTGGTCGTTAACTCTCCACAACATACAAAGATTGACTTTTCCTCCAAACGACGAAGAATATAGTTATTATTACTCCAGATGATATGTATGATTTACCATCTCTTCCAGACGACATAGATATAAGGTCATCTTCTTTAGGCTACTGATCCATATGACATGGGAGGAATATCAATTCACTCGAACCGCGCAGAAGAAATATAATCCCACGAGTTGGAAGAACAATCATGCGACATGATTTTCATTTCCTTCAAATGACCTCGTTGAAATATCGTGCACCTCTGTCTGTATGGAATGGATACTTGATGAGTGGTATTTATATCACTATTTCCCACTCATTTGACCTAATGTTTTGTATTGTTTCTCGAGATTATGAACGTTTTGATGTGTTTTATTGTTTTTTGCAGATAAATAAAGTTTGGACAGCCTGGAGGCAATTTGGGGCAAAACCGGACAAAAATGTCAACAGGGATATTTTCGTCTTTTGCGCGTCGCGCCGCCCGTCATTCCGCGTCGCGACGCCCAGCGTGTGCCGGTTCTGCTAAAATGCGCCATGGTCAACGGGTCAACAATCTGAAAAGTTTGACATTGCTAAAATGCGCCGTGCCACGTGTCACCATCCCATCCGATCCGCTAACGTGCGCCGTGACACGTGTCAACATCATTGCTGCCGACACTCTGACATGACACGTGTCGCCTCGTCATCAGCCATGTCAGCGGTCAACAAGTCAACCATGCCACGTGTCATGCCACGTCATCAGACACGTCAGCAAGTCAACCGAGTCAACTTGCCACGTCAGCCTCAGCCAATCACAACTTGACACGTGTCGCCACGTGTTCGAAATCCTATTGTGCCGACAATTGCAACACATGCCAAAGCCACGTCATCGCCACGTCATCAATGACGTCATCACAATCATTGAGTCTTAGCCGCCTTGACACGTGTCGCGTGAATAGTCAGCCGCCATGCCATGTGTCGTCTTCTCATTGTGCCACGTCGACAAATTGCGCGTCGCGACTCTGAGCGACTTGGCGTCGCGACGCTGGAACAGTAACAAACAGTAAAATTATTTTGCTATAAATTCAGCGCGAATTTCAGAATTTTAATACTTCTCTCTCTCTTAATTTCTCTCTCTAGAGAGAGTTTCTCTCTCTAGAATTTTTATTTTTTTTAGTTTTTAATTTTTAGTTTTGTAATTTATTTTAATTACTTTTGTAATAATAGTAATTTAATTTTTACTTTTTACTTTTTACAGTTTTTACTATTCACCATGTTGAAGTAACTTTTTCAGCTAGGGTGAAAGGTAATTCTTCTACTATTGCTATTTAGATTAATCTCCCTTAAAAATAATATATTAACTATTTAAAATATTGACTTAATAAGGGATACCGCTATATTGGTCGGTTGGTAATTTAATTTTAATCTGTTTTAAACCTGACTAATCAAGGATACCGCCAGACTGGTCGGTTGGTAAATTTATTTTTGGTTCCGCCTTAATGGATGGTTGGACTTAATTTGACTTAATCCGGATACCGCCAGACTGGTCGGTTGGTAATATTATCACAAGTTTTTATATTATTTTATGGGAGATATCTAAATTAGTAGTAGTAAAAGTAATTCCTTTTACCTTAGCATTTTATTTTATTGTAATTTACTTTTCAGCATTTTTACTTTATGTCTTTTAATTTTATGTATTTACTAGTCCTAATTATGTGTTAGTTAATTAGAGGTTGTGATAACTTTTAATATCACCGGTTTATAAGGGATTATTTTATAGTTGGGTAATTTACAGGTTTATTTATTAAGTCTTAAGCTTAATGCTTCTTGTTGTCTGATCACCAATAAGATTGAAATGGTAAATCTAAAATGAACTAGACATAGGGATTTTAGGTTTCAGCCTTAGACTTAATAGCCCACGATCTTCCTTGAGGATAGATAACCCTTTAATAGATTTCCTTACAGGATAGGAATATACCTGTCGGGCGGGGGGGGGTAGCCATAATTGGAACTTAGACTTAATGAATCCAGGTAATGTGGTTGACATAGGAATATGGTTCAATTGGGTTATACTGGGTATTTGTAGTTGACCATCGGAAGAGGCTTTTACATAATTAGTGTTCCAGGTTAGTAAACTGATTTATTACACAAACATAAAATAATCACTTCATCTTTTAAATGATATTAAAAGAAATCACAACCTTAAATCTTTGTGTCTTTTATTATTTTCCTTAGTATTTTCTTTTATCTTTTTATTTATTTATTTAGCAAATCTTCAATCAACCAAATCAATCAAGCAATCAATTCCATTCTCCCTTTAATTAGATATTTGTAATTAAATAGATTCAATAATTAATAACAACAGTAGAAATTAAGTCCTCGTGGGATCGATATTTTTATACTACTTGAACGATACGTGCGCTTGCGTTATACGTGTGTGTTTACGCCGGTCAAGTTTTTGGCGCCGTTGCCGGGGACTTATATTTCTTGAGTTGTTATTTTGAAGCTATCTAATTTACTTGTATCTAATTTTCTTTATTTTTATCTGTAATTTTATTTCTTTTTCTTTTGATTTCAGGTGATTAAACAAATGGAACATTACTGGGAGATTGAAAGATTACGTGTTTTACAAGAAGATACACCCCACATCTGGGAGCAACAGTCCGGTTTTCTGAGGTCTGTTGTCGAGCCCAATGATTATCACTGGATGCCAGAATCAAGCAATACTACATTTGCTCAACAGAACTCAATATGGAGATGTGTGACATATGTAATGGTGACCACACAAGCGATTATTGCGAATACAACTACCATCCAGGGTGGCAGAACTATCAAGATCCTTCATGGTACGAAGAACCATCACATTTCACAGAATCACATTTTCCATCTTATCCACCATCTTCCTTCGATCCTTATCAACAACCAGAACCATCAGAGGAAGATCAATTGATTCACATGTTCAAGGAACAGACAGCTCAATTTGATGCACAATTTCAGAGTCAAACAGAATCCATACAGAGAATGACAGATCAAATCAGACAAATTACAGAAAACCAGAACTATAAACCTCAAGAATCATTTTCAGATGACACTGATGAAGCCTTCGAGTACCAATCATTTCAGAATGACACTTCAACAGAGGAGGAGGCTGAGCAGTATCAACAACAGAGGTATCAGTCAGTTCAGGAACTTGAACCGGCAAAGTCTCGATTTGATTTCTATTATTCAGATTCTGACGAGGATGAAGCTGAAATATTTGTACCAACTGCATCAAAAATTGAGGATAGAATTCTGAATCCTCAAAATGAAGATCTTGGAGATTCCATTTCACAAATGTTTGAAGAAGATCAACTTGAGCCAATCAATTCACCCAAATCAGAGGATGAAGACCTAATGTCTGACTCATCTTTTCATCCTCAGGTGGAGCCAAGAAGCAGAGCAAATGGAGGAGCAAATGTCTGACCTTAATAAAGATCCAGAGCATTCAGGAAAAACATCGCTGTTTTGGGGAGTACAAATCAAAGATATCACCCAGAAGCTTGACAGAATGGAATTTCCATTCCAAGTCAAACACCATACGAGACCTCCTAATTTTCTTTCTTTCTTTTCAGGTACTACTGGAGCAACAAAAGTCAAAAAGGTGGCACGAGCACTGAATGAAACAAAACTCATTTTGCCACTTTACCGTTGGAAGAGACCCTTCAGAGCAACGCTCACGGGATTGTCCTTAATCGGACATCCAAAACAACATTGAAACCTCCTTAACAGATAAATTTCAGTCACGTCTGGCTGAAGACGAAAATTTAGCGCTAGCAGGGAGGCAACCCATGCAATTTGTTGTAATTTATTTATTTATTTATATTTTGTGTGAACTTTTTAATTTGTGTGTGAGTTTTGCAGGAAAAATAAAAACGGAATTTTTCAGGACATTGCAAGCCAGTGCAAGCGGGATTTTCAAAATAAAAACTTGACAAAATCACGAAGATACAAAGTTGATCCAGGAGACGGCCGAGTAAAAAGACACTTCTTAAGACGCGTCCCTATGGATTTATCTGTCGCAAGACATGGTTTTGCCAAAAAAAAAAAAAAAAAAAAAAAAAAAAAAAAAAAAAAAAAAAAAATCCCGAGTCAAAACCCTAAAGGACCGAGTGTCGCGACGCTAGGCAAGTTTTGGCGTCGCGACGCTGACTCAAAAGACAGAACATAAACAGAGGCGCCGCAGATCTCATTTTCACTCCTTCTTCTTCCTCAAAACCCACCCACCAGCCGCACCTACAACCACCACCACCTCCAACCGTGAGCAAGCCGAAACCACTCAGATCTCACCATTTTCTCCCAAATCGACCTTCCATCGACCAACCACCGCGAGCCATCCTTGCCGTGAGCAAGTCTTCAACAAAACCGAGACCCACCAGCCACCACCGAGAACCGACGAGCCAAACCTCACCCTTTGCCGAGCCGTGAGCCACCATAGCCTCACCACCGAGCAAAACTCCGCCCTCAACTGAGCCGTGACTCAACCGCGAGCCACCGAGCCATCATCATCAACCACACCGAGCCATCACCATCCAAACAGTAGCCGAAACCAGCAGCCATCACCTGCGACCAAACTGAAAGAAGCCAACCCACTGCCGATACACCCACCTTTGCCGAAACCTTACCAAAACCGAGCCTCACCAGAAGCCAACCCACTGCCAACCACAGCAACCGAAACCGAGCCTCAACAAATCAAACACAAATCCAAACCGATCCGTATCCTTCACTGCCAAAATCAAAAATTACGGTAATGATTTGATAAAAAAATGATTTGGTAATTGGGTAAATTGGAAAATTGAATTGTGAATTGGTTGTGAATTTTGAATTACGAAGTGTTGGATGGTTGAAATTGATTCGTAGTAATAGGGGGCGAAGAAATTGAGTTTGATATTTGGAGTTTGGTTGTGGCATTTGGTAGATTTAGGTTGTATTGGATAATCAAAAATTCAGGGGAGACTCTGTCGGATTTTTCTGAAAAATACCAAAGTTGGGATTTGATTGATAATAATTTTTTAGGGTGATTTTGGGGAAATTTTGAGATTTTAGAAGTGATTCTGCCAAAATTTTAATGAAAAATGGTCAAATAGCATTATAGTAAGAACCGTAATTTGGGCATAAATCTTAAAGGTAATTTTTCCTGTAAAATTTCAGCTGATCAGGTATGATTTTCTACACTCTTCTTCTACTGTTTAAGACATTGGGGACAATGTCTCATTTAGGTTTGGGGAGGGATTTAGTTGATTAGTACCTTGTTTTTAGTTTGTATGTCGTTTTTATTTTAGTTCAAAATTTTTCGAAAAATACAAAAAAAAATTGAAAAATTTTCAAAAAATTACAAAAATATTTTGCATTTTTGTGTTTTTATTTTGACTAAAAGGTGGAATTGGTAAGAGATAGCCGAGAGTAAGGAATTTCCGCTCCTGAGACGTATCTCAAACCTATTTCGAAACAAGTTAATTTTTGTTTATTTCATTTTGAATTATTTAATTTGTGAATTCTCCTTAACACTGACTAAAATGGATCTTCATATGTTCAGTTGACAGGTATTATGAACTTACATGGAAACATACGGACATGAGCTAAAATTGAAAAGTTTGTAATATTCCGTGCTATAGTTTAATTGGAGGAAGCATCTCTAAATAGTGATGGAGTAAAAAAAAAAAAAAAAAAAAAAAAAAAAAAAAAAAAAAAAACGTCCGAGATCCGAGTTATTAAGTCTGTAAGGGTATTTTAATACCTAGTGCCCTAAAACCAACTGGTTTGGGAGTCATTGGCCCAAAGCTCGTTACATGGATCGAAGGTGCTGCAAAAATATATATATATATCTGAAGTCTGAGTAATTAAGTTCGTAGGGGTGTCTTAACACCTGGTGCCCTAAAGCCAACTGGTTTGGGAGCCACCGACCCAAAGCTCGCTACATAGACGGAAGGTATTGTATATAAATAAAAAATAGAGAAAAATCAAAAGAAAAAAATCAGAAAAATCAGAAAAATTATTCCATTGCTACAAAAAAGGTGTGAAATCTGATAGAACTTTAGGACAAAAATATTACTCTCTTATCAACTGCACTTATGACTGTTGTGGGCAAAAATGAAATGATTAATATTTTGTTAGCTGTGTATATGGAGAATGGTAAAAACAATCGGAGAATTTACTTATTCGGTAATTTAGAAAGAACAAAAACACTAGTAACTTGGAGTAGAATTTTCACCTGATTAGTCACTAATTTCTTTATTCTCTTTTCGCTTGTCTTTTTTGCTTTTGTGTGCATTAGTTTTAATACCTTTTTACTTTTGTAAAATGTTTGTGGGTATCATTGCTGTAAACCCTCACGAGACTACAACTCGTCCACTAGGGACACCTAGGGGTTTAAAGGCTTGTTGCATATGCTAAATGCAACCGTGATCCCTACGAAAATGGCTTAGTTAAATTTTATTATATTATTTTATTCTGTATTTTGCTCGAGGACTAGCAAAATGTTAGGTTTGGGGGTGTGATGAGTGGTATTTATATCACTATTTCCCACTCATTTGACCTAATGTTTTGTATTGTTTCTCGAGATTTATGAACGTTTTGATGTGTTTTATTGTTATTTTGCAGATAAATAAAGTTTGGACAGCACTGGAGGCAATTTGGGGCAAAACCGGACAAAAATGCGTCAACAGGGATATTTTCGTCTTTTGCGCGTCGCGCCGCCCAGTCATTCCGCGTCGCGACGCCCAGCGTGTGCCGGTTCTGCTAAAATGCGCCATGGTCAACGGGTCAACAATCTGAAAAGTTTGACATTGCTAAAATGCGCCGTGCCACGTGTCACCATCCCATCCGATCCGCTAACGTGCGCCGTGACACGTGTCAACATCATATGCTGCCGACACTCTGACATGACACGTGTCGCCTCGTCATCAGCCATGTCAGCGGTCAACAAGTCAACCATGCCACGTGTCATGCCACGTCATCAGACACGTCAGCAAGTCAACCGAGTCAACTTGCCACGTCAGCCTCAGCCAATCACAACTTGACACGTGTCGCCACGTGTCGAAATCCTATTGTGCCGACAATTGCAACACATGCCAAAGCCACGTCATCGCCACGTCATCAATGACGTCATCACAATCATTGAGTCTTAGCCGCCTTGACACGTGTCGCGTGAATAGTCAGCCGCCATGCCATGTGTCGTCTTCTCATTGTGCCACGTCGACAAATTGCGCGTCGCGACTCTGAGCGACTTGGCGTCGCGACGCTTGGAACAGTAACAAACAGTAAAATTATTTTGCTATAAATTCAGCGCGAATTTCAGAATTTTAATACTTCTCTCTCTCTTAATTTCTCTCTCTAGAGAGAGTTTCTCTCTCTAGAATTTTTATTTTTTTTAGTTTTTAATTTTTAGTTTTGTAATTTATTTTAATTACTTTTGTAATAATAGTAATTTAATTTTTACTTTTTACTTTTTACAGTTTTTACTATTCACCATGTTGAAGTAACTTTTTCAGCTAGGGTGAAAGGTAATTCTTCTACTATTGCTATTTAGATTAATCTCCCTTAAAAATAATATATTAACTATTTAAAATATTGACTTAATAAGGGATACCGCTATATTGGTCGGTTGGTAATTTAATTTTAATCTGTTTTAAACCTGATTAATCAAGGATACCGCCAGACTGGTCGGTTGGTAAATTTATTTTTGGTTCCGCCTTAATGGATGGTTGGACTTAATTTGACTTAATCCGGATACCGCCAGACTGGTCGGTTGGTAATATTATCACAAGTTTTTATATTATTTTATGGGAGATATCTAAATTAGTAGTAGTAAAAGTAATTCTTTTACCTTAGCATTTTATTTTATTGTAATTACTTTTCAGCATTTTTACTTTATGTCTTTTAATTTTATGTATTTACTAGTCCTAATTATGTGTTAGTTAATTAGAGGTTGTGATAACTTTTAATATCACCGGTTTATAAGGGATTATTTTATAGTTGGGTAATTTACAGGTTTATTTATTAAGTCTTAAGCTTAATGCTTCTTGTTGTCTGATCACCAATAAGATTGAAATGGTAAATCTAAAATGAACTAGACATAGGGATTTTAGGTTTCAGCCTTAGACTTAATAGCCCACGATCTTCCTTGAGGATAGATAACCCTTTAATAGATTTCCTTACAGGATAGGAATATACCTGTCGGGCGGGGGTAGCCATAATTGGAACTTAGACTTAATGAATCCAGGTAATGTGGTTGACATAGGAATATGGTTCAATTGGGTTATACTGGGTATTTGTAGTTGACCATCGGAAGAGGCTTTTACATAATTTAGTGTTCCAGGTTAGTAAACTGATTTATTACACAAACATAAAATAATCACTTCATCTTTTAAATGATATTAAAAGAAATCACAACCTTAAATCTTTGTGTCTTTTATTATTTTCCTTAGTATTTTCTTTTATCTTTTTATTTATTTATTTAGCAAATCTTCAATCAACCAAATCAATCAAGCAATCAATTCCATTCTCCCTTTAATTAGATATTTGTAATTAAATAGATTCAATAATTAATAACAACAGTAGAAATTAAGTCCTCGTGGGATCGATATTTTTATACTACTTGAACGATACGTGCGCTTGCGTTATACGTGTGTGTTTACGCCGGTCAATACTGACGCTTCCAGACGACATAGGTTGCTATTCTTTCAATCTTCAAACGACATATTTAGGCTCTCATCTACTTCATTCGACATGAAAAGATTCATCTCCCTCATACGACTAGAAGAACTCAGCCTATC
>SKCR01050897.1:0-38544 GCA_019454045.1 Zanthoxylum bungeanum | reverse complement strand
GTAATTCTGATAAATTATTGATATGTTTGACTTGTTTTTTTGAAGTTTATATTTGACTTCTTTGTTGTAATACTAGCTGTTGGGGTTTTGGGTGCGGGCGCGGCGGAAGCGCGGTTCGGGCAAAATCATAATTTTAAAACCTTTTAAATTATCGAATAAATTATTCAATATCCAATATGAATAATTTATTCATATTTCACCTAAATATGTTTATTAGAGATCAAATAACGACATAAACAACTAAGAAACATCGTGAAACTTTTACGAAAACGTTTTTCCGCAAAATGACACAAAACGCGTTTTTGACCGAACCGACCACCCAAAACTTATGGGGACTACTCAGGTCAGCCCCAATAGTGTTAGGGCAGTTCATGGGCTGCCCGAACAGTGACAAATTCATTGTTTAGATAGTCGTCACCCGGTTGGCTCAAAAGTCACCCGATAACGCCGTTTTTCACCGTTTTCGCTTATTTCAACTCCGAAATAATTTCCGGAAATTGTTCCAACACCCAAAACACATCCAATACATTCATAAGACATTATTTTCATCACCATATGAACATTATTTTCAGATCTGATCCAGAAGCAATAATTATCAATTTTTCATACTTTAAATCCAATTTTTCAAGATTAATCCAATTAATCAAAATACCAATCAAAGTCACCACACATGAACCACCCAAGAATAATTCTAGGCATTATAAGAGTGGTCATAACACTCTAGAATAGCAACATATCATCAAATGATTAAATTGGACAATAATTACACTAATTTCATCCAAATCAACTTCACACATGCTCAACACTTCAAAATCCATCCACCAAAACCAAAAGCCCCAATTTTATCAAACAAAGGAACCCTAGAACTATTCTAACAATTCAAGAAAATAAGAAACTAATTTCCAAGCTTAGGGTTGTAGAATATTACCTTTAATCTTTTGATTTCCTAAGCCATTTCTTGAATTTTCCTTCATTTTCTAACTTGAATCATCAAGCAACTATGGAACCCATTTCCTTATAAAGCTTTCAGACAAGGTGGTGTTGTTAGATGAAGAAAACAAAATTTTCATAATAAATAAGAAGTGACCGACTTATAGGGGTAGTTTGGTTATTTTGGGAAATTAAATCAATTAATTATAATAAGCTTTAATGTTAGCAAATCAAATTTGCACACATTAGGCTTAATAAAATCATGCCATGTGTTTCAATAATAATTAAATATATTTCACAACATTTATGAAATACGAATATTATTTAACTATTCAAATATTTAACAATTAAATATCTAAATAATTAATTGATATAATTATTATATATATGTATTTTTATTTACATTAAATAACAAATACATATATTTATGGAATGTGTCAAAGTCTCATTTGACAATTAATTAATGTGTATCTAATCAAATTATGTATCAAATACAAATACACAATAATTATTAAATGACCAAAATCCCCTAATGCATGTGTTTTCGTTTAACCAATTAAACGACTCGAATTAACTCATTTAATCCGATGAAGTATTATGAATAATATGTATTATTCATAACGTGTTGCCCAAGTGCTCAACGAGTACACTTCATATTGTGAGACTCTCTAAGTTTAGGTTTATCCGTCACGAAATCCAATTTCGTGTCCATAATTCACCCACTCATGAATTATGACGACCACGGATAATCTCGCTAAACTATACAACTCGAGGTCATTGCATATGTATAATCCCTCCGTCACAGGCTATCCATATTATATCTGGGATATAGATAAAAACGTCAAATCCTTTCGGTATAATATAGTCGACTTTCAATTTACGATCTCTAAATAACACTCGGAACAGGCTTCCAAAGTTATACCATGGCCATGGATTTACTAGATCGTAAACACGTAAGGATACATATGCCTTGTACACATGACTGACGGATCATATCTTGATACGCACAGGATATCATGAGCATCAGTCCACACTCAACGAACAGACGGAGGTCTGATCATGAATAGATCGGTGACGTGACTGCCATCAAAGTGTGGAGGATAACTCATATATCCACAGTGGTATCTCAAGTCGAATGACCACTATGCTCGCTCAACTTGAGAAGATTCCTATTGACGTTGGTGTACCATCTATTAGGAAATCTTCAGTGAGTCGTTCAGTGTTTATCAAATAAACACTTACATGTCTATACAAGTCTCCTGAGACTCATGGTTCATTGGGATAAACCATCGGACCAAGTCACGATATACGACATGTATTGGTCTCAGCGGATCTTACTAACTAACCCGTGTTATTAAATCTTGACCAGGAACTTTATTTAAGGATATACATCTTATAGTGTGCTTCCCAACGTCAATTACAAACTACGTTGTAACTGCGCACTACATTGTAAATCTTAGGGTCTTTGTCTAATATACATGTATCACTAAACCAGATTTAGTTTCAATCTAATTTTAATTAGATATCTAATCGTAATTAGATCGAATATGTGTATTAAAAAAAGAGGTGCTACCATTAAATAAGTAATATTATGGAAAAATAAATTGTTCGTATTTATGAATCGGACATAAATACGATCCAGATTGGAACTCTGAGCACCAACCCTAACACTAGCATGGTTACTTACTAAGTTTTATAACTCACACCAAACTAGTTTGCTAGTTTTACATGTTGGCTTCCAGATTGGTCAACCACAACAGATTTAGAAGTCATGCTCGAGACGCGGATCACCCAAGCAGTAGTCACTCGCGCAAGTGTCATGGGAAAAGTCTTAGAGGTCTAGGATTTATGATTGATATTTTATTTGTCGTGTTGAGCACGCGGTTTGTATATATTAAGTAAATGATTTGATTGCTTATGATGTTGTGGGCACAGAGCCCTTAAGTGTTGATAGATGATGTGGGCACGGAACCCTTAGGTGATGATTTTGTTATATTTGTGTGGACCTGAGGACCTTTTGGTATATGATGTCTATTTCAGGTCTTGTTTTGATGCTGAAATTTGTTCCAGGTTATTCATTTTTAGGATACATCATGCCTGATTTTCTATATATTTAGAGGGTTATGGAGATGGGTCAATCATGCTCCTGCCGGTAACACCTTACCTCTGGCATGTGTTACAGTTGTGGTATCACAGTAAAGGTTTAGGTGTCGATGACTGTAACTACAGGGTATTCGATCATCTGAGTAAGTTTTATATTACGTATAGATCATATTGGTCTCATATTTGTAACTTGAATTGATTTCTGGAATATGGTATGATGTGCTATGATTTTGATTGATATGAGTTATTTGGATTATCTGTATATGTTTGTGTACTATGAATATATGTATGTGTATAGGTATACTAAGTTAAAAGTATGTGGTTTATATAGGTATATGTATAAGTAAGTAATGTGGATTCAAGGTGTTTTGAGGTACGAGAGATTCTATGATGTTGATAGTCTGAATTGTGAACGGATATTTTGATTTATGTTTTGAAAACTTGGTATTTGATTTTTGGCATAAAAGTGTTTTGAAAAGAAAATGGAAAGGAAAGAAGAAAGAAAGAAAGATTTCAAATATTTTGATTTTGATTATAAAGGATAAAGAAATATTTCCGCCTCGACACTTGATTCATGTTTTCATGTTTTGAGATTTATCGATATGTTTCCATCGAGGTGGTTGATAATATATTTCTGTCTCGGCGCTTGAAAATGATTTTGATGTTCTTAAACTGTAAAATTTTATTTTCATCGAGACGCTCGAAAATCTATTTTTGTCACGGTGTTTGACGATTTTATATTTTTGACCCTTCGTGGCGCTTGTATATGTTTCATTCCGGCTTGGCCGGGGCGCTTGTTATGGGGTCCAGACCATCGGAAATGGCTAACCCATGACCATGTCGACAATGTTCGTACACTGTTCGGTCTGTGCGCGTGACTCGAACAGTGGACACTCGATATGTATTTTGAAAAGTTTGTATCAAAGATTTATTTTTTATTTAAACATATTTATGTTTTGGGGGGAAGAATGATTTCAAAGAGATTATGTTTTGATTTTGATATATTTTGATATCGTTTATGACATTATATGATATGATATATTTCCATCACGGCGCTTTTACATGGTTTTTATGGTTTTATATTTTGATATGATATGTTTCCGCCGTGGAGCTTATATAGGTTTTTTTCCAACTACAGTGGGCCGACCAGCTACCCTCTGTCGACAAGGGATCATATCATTCATTGTCCAATCTGTGTGCACGATTTGGGCATTGGTTGCTCGTTATGTTTCGTCCAGTTAAGTTATGTTGGATGCTTAATATGGATTTACGATGATTGATTTTGAAATTGATTTTGTTTACAGTAAGAGAGTTTTTTCAAATGCGTTTTCAAGATGATTTTGAAAGAGTTTGTCTTACGTTTCTATTTTAATGATGACAGAGATTGACGAATTTTAGACTATCAACATCATGAGAGCATGTATGATTATATGCCACTTATGGCTGTGACAATGGATGTATTGGTTGATATAAATGATTATGTCCGTTATAATAGTACGTATGTAATTTTATAATTAGCCACGGATCTTCTGAGTATTGTGATGGTTATGTATGTTGTGTTGTCAGCATATAAAGTTGTATGTATGACTAGATATGTAAGTATGTAAACTTTGATAACGGTATCATTTACATATATGATATGAAATGATATGATGTGAAATTAATGAATTTCTTTTTAGATTGTGGACAAAATGGATAATATGAAATTTGTATTAATTTTCCGTTTTGATACTGTATTTGATTGTGTGTAAAGAACATGTGTTATGTTCCTCGTTTCTGATGATACATGTGATTGACTGTATAGAATTCGTGTTCAAATTTATGCTTATATAATGGATGAATCTGAAACGGTTTGAGCTTGTTCTTATGAATGAGAGTGAATTAAGATGATAAGTTTGATGTGTTTTTAGTATGAAATATTTGATTCAATGTGTTTTGTTTTGAAATAGTATAGTTTGTATTGATGTATAAAATAAGTAACTTTTGAAAAGTTGTACAGTGAGGTGACTTTCGAATACGGATAAGATTATAACGTATGTGTGTTCGATTCTGAATGATCAACATAAGGATGGAGAATTTTGAGGATGAATTTTTTATAAGGAGTGGAGAATGTAATATCCCGAATATTTTTCGGAACGATTTTGGAAGATTTCTGAATTAAAGTTTAGAATTTGGAACTGAAAGATATTCGAAAATAAGACTTTATATGTTGGAAAATAGGTTGGAATATTTTTAAATGATGTTTCGTCTCGTTGGAAAACGTGTGGTTTCGATAACCGGTTACGCGATTTCTATTTATAGCATTATATGTGTAAGAGTTTCTTATTTCGGCTATAATAATAGCAAACGAACTTTGATTACACTGATTCATGAACCATTGGACTCGTTTTTCCGAGAATAACTTTCGTGTTGAATACTTTTCGAAATTGATATTAGAATGGCTTCAAAAATATAAATTTTCATGAAAGCCCCATAGTAAGGACCTGACTATAATTTTGCAGGGTCAGATTGTAATTTTTGGAAACTTTCCTATAAATACCCCGAAGTTTCCCTTAATTTCCAAAATGGCATAACTTCCTAAATCTCCCAATTTGAGACCCCCATCACCCCTAAAAACTTGTCCTTTGCACTGCTGATCACGTCGAGAGCCTGTCAGCCCTCGCCGACTAGCGCGACCAGCCAGGAGGGTGCGCCAGCCACCCCCACCTTGTTATGGCCGACGGCAGCCCCTATGACGCCGGCGAACGGTGAAAACGAGAGGAATGCGCACGAAAATAGGTTTGTCGATTTCGGCTCCTCGTTTCATTTCACGCCCGAGCCACTCGCTAAATTGAAGCTCTTGGAAAGTACTACAAGTTGGCGGTGATTGATTTTCCATTTCATGCACGATTGCACGTGAAACAAGAAAAAACAACGGTGGATAGTGACAATGAATGAACAATGACTCCAATCAAAATTTCATCGATTCCAATGTGTTCATAGGATCGTTTGAAGTCCGTAAATGCCCTCAAAATCTTGGTAAGGCCCCCCGGTAAAAATCTGTAAATTTCAAGTTTATCGTTAAATGTTATGATGTATCCAGTAGCTTCTTAGAGTAGCTTAATAATATAAATTGAATTGTTTGAGTATCAGTATATTGCATATGTGCATTTGGTAGAATCTGAGTGAAAATGGAACGAGTTGGATCGATCCGATAGAATATGTAAGCTTCCGATTAAAGTGATTTTTTGTGTATCAATGTATTTTTTATTGTAATGATATATGAGTCGTATATGATGATATGATAGTGTTTGGACAAACCCAGGCAGGTTCGGAGGGTTTGGGACCCTTCCATAGCGTTTGCGGAAATTTTTTCAGAAGATTTTCCAAAAACATGTAAATCAGGATTTAAGTTAACTAGTGGCTCGAATTAGTTTCTAATGATGTTTTAAGATTATTGAAACTGAAAAACTTGAAATCGTACTTGATTCGACTGTCCCGGAAAGATCTGGAATCTTGTCAAAGCTAAGTCGGGAAATTCATAAGTTACGATCCAAATGGTGTTTCACCATTTATTTTGGCAGACTTGACTATGACTTGGAGTGCACGCGAAGCCAAGTAAGTAACTCATGCGATGAGTACTTGTATAATCGATCGTGTTTAAATGTATATAGAGATTATTAATTTGTTTAGGATAAATCGAGACTAGTTAAGAAATAGTTTGAAAACGGAGTTCAAGGTTATGTTTAGTTAAGTGAAACGACCATCGCATATATGAATTTTGTTATTCTTATGATAAGAAGTGAGATGTTTAATGATCTTAATGTTTGAATGTTTGTATTTATGTGTTTTGAAGTGACATATTTGATAAGCTTAATGTCTATATGTATGTATGAATGTACGTAAGGGTATGAACCTATAAAGATATGAAAATGTGTATGTGAATGAATACGTAAATGTATAAGTATATGAGTATGTATTCGTATATGCATATGATGTTAAGATATGTATAGGTTGGGTCTACGGAATCGATAAATGGAACAAGTTATGATTTTTGATTTCTTATTAGCTTATTTATATGTAGTTTATATAAATAAGTTGTTATTGTCTTATACATGTAAATTATTTGTTTAGAGATTGGAATGGTTAAGTGTGATAAGGAGGGAGTATAAGCTAAGTTCTCCTCGAATGGATATGTTTATTTGGTATACTATATCAAATATTTCTAGATAGAAATTCTGAAAATGATATGTTTGATCGATAAAAAAAAATATGATGACTGTTAAGGATATGACATTTGAATTTGTAAAATGTATATTCGTATGTTTGAAACATAAGTATGTATTTGAGTATTTGAATGATGTTCAAATATTTTTCATGTACGTGCTTCTGTATGCTTAATTGGTTTATGACTCTGTGATGTAGTAGTCGTGCTGGTTAGGAATCCGTTCGGACGGAATTCATTTCATACCTATTATAAAATAGGTAATGAATCTTGTACGAGCATTATATGTGTAAGTCATGTTGGGTTTTCTAGGTCAAACCAAGATCAAATTAAGCAATTAAATGTGCGAATACAACAAAGTAAAGTACCGGAAATACTCACTTTGATCGGCTTTTGGATGCGATGAACACAAAAATTCTGCTCCTTGTAGAATTCGGCCAAGCCCTCATTGTGTGGATCTTCAAGCTCCAAGCTTTGAGTGTTGATTCCAAGCTCAAGGATTGGTTTCCCTATCACCTTTGTAAGACTCCTTGTGTGCTAGCACTTGTGATTTTTTAAGCAAAAATCACTCAACATGAACCTTAGGTTCACGCTAAAGTGAAGAAGAAAATGGGGGAGAGTTTCGGTCTTGATGGAGAAAAGAAAGAGAGAATGAATGTTGTGTATTGATTTCTAAAATCAAATAACCTAATACAAAATATCAAAAATTAGTAAAAGGTCTTTCACACATTAATGAAATAAGCTTGTGTGTTTCACAAGTTTCCAACAACCCAACCACTTCCATCAACCAAAAGTAGATGAGATGGACTAGTTGATGTGACTTGTGTGGGCCCCACTTGATTCAAAATCTGAGAAGGGCCCGCAACATATCCTGGGCTCGGGTTCGCTAATTCAAAATAACGATTTTTCGTTGCGACGTAATTAAATCAAATTTAATTAAATAATTATGCCTAGCAAAATTACTATTCATGTCGCTAGCGAATTAATTCTGAATTCGTTCGCCCAAATTAAAATCTAATTTTAATTCCGCGTCGAAATCTAATTTCGTTTAATATATCGAATATATTATTTTATCGATTAATTCCAAATTAATCGTTCTCTCTATTTAAATACTATTTTATCCCAGATAAAATCTCTCCGCAATTAATCCTAGATTAATTTTCTCTCTCTATCAATTAATCCCATATTAATTATGTGCGAATCATACGTCATCGGTGAATCTTCAGGAAGTGACCCATGAGATCCCTGCATATGTTGGCAGTAAATCTGGTCGTCGGACTATCCGAACACGTACGTACCTAGTACTACATTTTTACCGATTTACAAGACATGGTTGGCTTCTAGAAAAGCACCGTGCCTAACCAATTCTACAAAAATATTCTTAAAGGAATATATCATCTATGCCAGGCATAGTATACGTAGTATTGCGTATTGCGATCCAGTATCGGATGTCACATGCAAGGCCTGAGGCTGGAATTGTGTATGCCACATACGAAGCATATATCGGATCTCTGTAACTAGTCTCTATAAGCGGATAAACATGACCTAGTCATATTATCCCGATGACTGCAGTACTAAAGAGTACTAGTTCTGTATCCAGCGTGATCATCATCTCCATATGACTGGAGTGATACTTCCATCTTGACATCAAACCCAATACACTACGATTCTCAGTATACCCAAAAGAGGCGTACACAGAACCTGTTAAAGCCATGGATGACCAAAACCAAAGTATATTGATTGTCGCAAGTATTAGCGATGCAAGTCTCAGGTTAAGACCAAATACACCTACCCTGATTCAGACTTCCATAGACACATAGTCATACTACCAATGGAATTCCGAGGGGTCTATCCAGAGCGAAGCTGTTCCCGTACCATCGGTAAACACAACCTCATATTACACTTGCATGAGTATCCAATACCCAATATATGAGAACTATGTCGTTATGATCCTACAACGCGCACAAGTGCAATACTAGTCTATTTCGCATTATCGATGTCCAGTCTCGATAATACTACGACTAGGGATATCTTAATGATTAAACCTTAGTGATTAATACTGTCTCATATCTTATTAATCCGGAACTAATCATATGGACATTTATCTTTTATGTATCTTGGTAATCCAATTACAAATGATAAAAGAGCAATTTCCTTTGTCACATAGTTAATTTGTACAACAACACCATGTTCTGTACAAATAGTGATGCTATGGGTCATAATTGTCCAACAATCTCTCACTTGGCCTATAGCCAATCAATCAAGTGTCCTACACCTGAACTATGTACCGTTCGCTCAAACTTCTGCTGAGAAACAGCTTTCGTCAGCGGATTTGCAAGGTTATCATCTGATGTGATTTATTCGATCATCACATCGCCACGATGTATGATCCGAACGAATCAGATGAAATAATTGAAGTATATACTTGGATCGTTGATGAGACCATTAATTCTTTAGCCTGTGTTGTAGCCTAGCTTAGTTGCTAACAGAACTACTCCTTATCCAGTTAGGATTATATAGATCCAAAGTGCTTCTATTGCTGCCTCAGCTGCAGCAATATTTCGCTTTTTTTGTTTATTCGGCAACAGTATCTTGCTGGGAAGGTTTCCAGCTAACTGTTTCGTTATTCAAACTATGCAGTACCCTTATTACGACTTACAGTCATTTTTATCGGTTTGGAAACTTGCATCGGTGAACCCAGTCACTTCAAGTTCTCCTCCTCCATGGTATAAGGAAGCATCCTCAGTTCATCTAAGATACTAAAGTATGTTCTTAACATCAATCCAGTGACTATCACTTGGATTGGCCTGATTGTGACTCCATATGCTCAAAGCATGAGACACCAGGTCATGTACATTTATTTCAATGTACGAGTTCTCAGAGAGTGCCACAACTTTTAGATCTATCCCAGTAGATCCTTATTCTTAGAATAAAGGTTGTCTCTCCCAAGTATTCTATAGAGAATTTTTCATGAAAGCCAAGCTTTCACCGATTGTATTATGGGAATGTCATTTCCAAGAAATTATATATCATCATTTTATAGGACAATCATTGTCAGTGCGCTCCCACTAACCTCCTTATATACACAAGAATCATTTTCGTTTTGAATTAAATCATATACCATTATGATTACATCAAAACGCTAGTTCCAAGAACGTAATGCTTGATCAATCCATAAATGGATCGATTTAACTTGCAAACCTTGTTTGCATATTTGGTACGACAAAACCGTTAGGATGTTGAAAACATCCTCCAAAAGGTTTTCGTTTAAGGAAAGCGATTTTGATGTTCAGCTGCCATATTTCATAAATGAAACATGCAGCATAAGCAAGCATTATCCAAATGGATTTAACTATGGCAACGGATAAAAGGTTTCGTCGTAATCGACACAATGTTGATAACGATACCTTTTCGCTACAAGCCTAGCTTTATACGTTTGTATGTTGTCATTTTTTTTTCTTCCTTGAAGACTCATATAGTACCAATAAGCACAATGTCTTCCGGTACATCAACCAGTGTCTAAACTTGGTTGGTATACATGGAATCCATTTCGGACATCATGGCACTTTGCCATAATTGGGAGTCGATACCTTGTATCACTTCCTCATACGTAGCCAGTTCGTATTCCTCAATTAGATTGACATCTTCATGAGGTGAGATCAGAAACCCATACCTCCCATGTTGTTTTCTAACTCTCTCTGACTTACGTGGTTCTTGTGTATTCGAAGATTGTAGTACAGTTTCATCTCTGATGAACTGTTTGTGTTCCGTTAAGGAATCGGTGCCTGGAACAGTATTACTCTGATTTTCATCGAGTTTTACTTTCCTCCCACTTACCACTGCATATAGGAATTCCTCTTAGGAATACCGCATGGAGAGCAACAATTACATTGTTCTCTTGTGAGTTGTATAAGTACTATACTTTAGTTTCCCTAGGATAACCTACAAATTAGGCACTTATCCGATTTGGGTTTTAGTTTGGTATCATCCAAACATATGCCCAGCATACCCAAATCTTCAGGAATGAGAAACCTAGTTTCTTTCCTGTTCATATCTAATATGAAGTCTGTCTAACAGATTTTCATGGAACCTTAATCAAAATAAGTATTGCACTGTTTAATGTGTATCCCTATAAGGAAAATGGTAGCTCAGAGCGACTCATGATTAACCTTATCATGTCCAACAAAATTCGGTTTCTCTGTTTGGACACACCGCTCAATTGAGGTGTTCCGGGAGGAGTCTACTGTGAAAGAATACTATACTCTTTCAAATATTCGAGAAACTTATTGCTTAAGTATTTTCCATCATGGTCTAACTGTGACGGTTTAGTACTTTAGCCGATCTGTCTGTCTACTTCTTGTCGAAACTCTTTGAATTTATCAAAATTCTGATTCGTGTTTCTAAAGAAACACATAACCATATTACGATGCCACATCCGTAAAGGTTATGAAGTGTTCAAATCCACCTCTAGCGTAGCTAGGTATGGGCCCACTTACGTCACTATGAACGAGGACTAACAGATCGGTGGTACTTGCACTTTGACCAAGTAAAAGGTGTTTTAGGCACTTTGCCTAATAAACTAGATTCGTAGACATCATTTGAATTAGAATCAAATCTGTCCTAGTACCCACTCTTCAAAAGTGCGGATATACGAGTCTTGTTAATGTGTCCCAGACAACAATTCCACAAATAAGTCTCATCTGATTAAATCAGTTTGAGCTATTTGTTTGTCATGTTATATGTTTGAGATTCATTTATATTCAAAATATAAATACTGTTATTCACATCTAATGTGTTTATCTCAATATCATCTTTATAAAATAAAACACTTTAGTGTTCTAGAATATAAAGGTATACCCGCAACAGGTTAAACTTAGATATAGAGATAATGTTTCTAGTCAAACTAGGTACATTATAAAAGTTTCCTAATTTAAGTACATGCCCGAAGGGTAGTTCCTAAACTTAGGTTTCTATGGTTAAAACAGCGATTCTCGTCCCGTTTCCGACTCGCAGGTTGATCTCAACTGAAGTCAGTCTCCTGCTAATCAGCAGATTCTGCACATCAGTACATATTTATGTACCACATCTAGTATTAAAATCCAATTTTGAAACTAGTAGTGAACATGTTTATGAAAACATGGTTGAAGGCGGAGCCTTGCTCCGCTTCACTTCCTTCATGTCTGCCTTGTCCATACGGCAGTCACGCATCTAGTGACCCCGTTTGCCACAATTTAGGCAGACATCTTGGGATATGTCTTTTGTCTTCCCAGAAGACTGTGATGATTTTGCCTTTGCCCCTTTTAAAAGCTCTGGCTCTGCCTCCTTGAGCATAGCCGTCAACTCTCCAAGAGTTTACTCTTGGTTCATTATGAACCTGCCTCAGCTTTCGGCTAGAGACTATAAGATCAAATCTTTTTAGTAGTCTGGCCACGTAGGTAATGCCCAGCTAACCTAGCTGGTCGATGTCAGCAATCATCTGCAACACCTAGTGCTTGACAGATGTACCCTCTGAAATACGTGAGCGAAAGAGTTCTTTTGTAATTTATACTTCTATGATTTAAGAATAAATCTATGAAGATCTTTAATTTCATCATCAAGGTACAATGATCTAATCCTTAATTTGATGACGGAATTAAAGTGTCATTGCGGTAAGCATAATGGATTGAGCACTAAAGTTATCATTACATGAATCTTCCAAAGATCATGTTCTACTTATTTGCTCAACTCCGAGCTTATGCCCGAGATGTTTCTCTATCAAATAGAATAACTTCTCAATTTCCAGGACTATCCTGAGGTTTATTCCCATTTTGAAAATTGGAGCCATTTAAAGACATTTTCTCCCAGGATTATGTTTTAAACGTTAATCTTTCAGTTATCTTGATTGCTATAGTCCAACTATCCAATCAACAATTTCGGGTACAATTAAATATAATGATTTCTATAGTCTAACTATATAATCAACTATAATTGATTGGTTAAATTCAAATATATTGATTACTATAATCCAATATAATAATCAACTATAAATTGAAGTAGTTTGAATACAGTCCAACTATTTAATTAATACAACATTTAAATATTAGTCCAACTAATATATTTATGCAATGACGAAAAATGAAATGAGCGCGTATTGGCAAGTATCTAAACGAAATTGCAAATTTAATACTTGCCTCCCACTAATTTTCGGCGAGCCTCTAACCCTCTGTTGAGTACTCGGGAAACCTAGTTTCCTAGTGGGTTAGGATCCCGTTAAATAACACACAACCTTGACTTTGGCCAAAAAGCTGTATGATATTTAACTAGGTAGATCTCTAAGATCAATTGGATATTATCCAATTCCTAGATCCAGTAGGTGGACATCCAAGTCCGAAACATATATCTAATATATGCCAATATATCCAATATATTCCCTAACATTTTTCCTCTGAATCAACTAAGCCTTGGCTTTGGCACAACAAGCTTAATGATTCCAGTTAAGCGTGACCCATTGACCTTGGAAAGCTTCGTAATCGATGTCGATGGACAAGAAGTGATCTTGACTTTGGCCAACAAATCACAACTTGGAAAAGACATGCGATATAGAACAAAGCCTTCATGATTCAAACACATCCGCGATGGACAAAGGTCTTGACTTTGGCCAACAAACCAGTGCCAATCTTGGATCTTGAGAATGAATCACTCAATGGAAGGAAAAACGCTTAATATTTGTTGAGGGTTTTTCACATAATTGGCAACCAATTAATTATCTTTGATTAGGTCTCATCATACACCCTTAAACATGCATTCTAAAAGCATAATAAGGCGCGATAAATAAATTAATAATGATATGTGGATAGATATTTAAAACAATTTTTTCCTAGAACAAATCTCTCAATTTCCTCTCTCCCGCTAGCACAAATCTTACTTCTACCCAATTACATAACACTTCTAAAGAAACTTCATTTACATTGAGGGGAACAGATGAGAAGAGAAATACAAAGATTCAATAGGTAATAGGCTGGACACGCAGGTCCAATTTAATAAATTCTAAATTTATTACAACAATTTCCAAAATTGCCCTCACCCATCTAATATCCATTCGATATACATTATTCATACATCACATCCATGTATTCACACGAAGTATGTTATCAATCAATCTAATCCAATTAATTAATCTTTAATTAATGACCATCAAATGTTCAAACAACGATTTGATTTGCGCAAGTCCAACTCGTTTAAGAATAAGTACTCAAAGTACGAATTCTTGAATATATCAAACTACAACATTAAATCTAATTTAATTTGTATTCAATACTAATTCTTTATTTAATTTCAAATTTAATAATTACACTTTATTAATTGGATAGTTAAATATCATACAGCTTGTTGGCCAAAGTCAACAAGCTTATAGGTAGATCATACAGCTTGTTGACTTTGGCCAACAAGCTGTATGATATTTAACTAGGTAGATCTCTAAGATCAATTGGATCTTATCCAATTCCTAGATCCAGTAGGTGGACATCCAAGTCCGAAACATATATCCAATATATGCCAATATATCCAATATATTCCCTAACTTTTTTCCTCTGAATCAACTAAGCCTTGGCTTTGGCACAACAAGATTAATGATTCCAGTTAAGCGTGACCCATTGACCTTGGAAAGCTTCGTAATCGATGTCGATGGACAAGAAGTGATCTTGACTTTGGCCAACAAATCACAACTTGGACAAGACATGCGATATGGAACAAAGCCTTCATGATTTTAACCACATCCGCGATGGACAAAGGTCTTGACTTTAGCCAACAAACAGTGCCAATCTTGGATCTTGAGAATGAATCACTCAATGGAAGGAAAAACGCTTAATATTTGTTGAGGGTTTTTCGCGTAATTGGCAACCAATTAATTATCTTTGATTAGGTCTCATCATACACCCTTAAACATGCATTCTAAAAGCATAATAAGGCGCGATAAATAAATTAATAATGATATGTGGATGGATATTTAAAACAATTTGTTCCTGGAACAAATCTCTCCATTTCCTCTCTCCCACTAGCACAAATCTTACTTCTACCCAATTACATAACACTTCTAAAGAAACCTCATTTACATTGAGGGGAACAGGTGAGAAGAGAAATACAAAGATTCAATAGGTAATAGGCTGGACACGCAGGTCCAATTTAATAAATTCTAAATTTATTACAACAATTTCCAAAATTGCCCTCACCCATCTAATATCCATCCGATATACATTATTCATACATCACATCCATGTATTCACACGAAGCATGTTATAAATCAATCTAATCCAATTAATTAATCTTTAATTAATGACCATCCAATGTTCAAAAAACGATTTGATTTGCGCGAGTCCAACTCGTTTAAGAATAAGTACTCAAAGTACGAATTCTTGAATTATATCAAACTACAACATTAAATCCAATTTAATTTGTATTCAATACTAATTCTTTATTTAATTCCAAATTAAATAATTACACTTTATTAATGAGCCTTTGTGACTTAGATTCTAAATCTAATCTTAACGGGTCTCAAAGCCCAATTAACATCCAATGTCAAATTAATTAAAGTCCAATGGGTTTTCAATTAATTTATAAGGCATGGGCTTTAGCAACCAAAGCCCAATAAGGAATCACCATTTGCCAAAAATCAATTTAGGCCCATTAGGCCCAATTAAAATATTAAAGGCCCATTTAATCATATTTGGACTTTATGGAAATGGTTTTAGGCCCAATTGGATCCAACCAATTAACCTAAACCAAACTTGGCCCAACCAAGCCCATTAAGCCCAAATACAACATTTTTAGCCCAATTCCAAATTAAGCCCATCTAATTAAATCAATATTCCAAATATCATAATTTAATCAATTAAAGTGTATTAGCAATAATTAATTATTTAAATCAACATTTCCAAAATACCAATTACACAATTAATCATGCTTTAATTAACCAACTTATGTCCAACACAAATTGAAGCAAAATCAATCCAACATATTTCCTAAGCTCTCGGCAATATGGTGATTTTTATATCAATTTTGATTTCAATCCATTAAATCACAAACTAATATATCTCATGCATTTTAAACACATCCAATTGTCTAAAATTTAAAAATCACCAAGAGTTAGGGTTCAATACTTTCGGCCAAGCCTCAAATTTGGGGAAAATTAATCCAATTAATTTTTTCTTCAAATTGATCATGCACAACTCAAAGTTAACATATTATAAGCATGCTCAAACAAACAATTTGAATAAAACATGCTCAAATCAAAAATACCCAAATTAAAGTTAAGAACCATAAATTTCAATTTCATGCTCAATAACCGCTCTGATACCATTGTTGGGTTTTCTAGGTCAAACCAAGAGCAAATTAAGCAATGAAATGTGCGAATACAACAAAGTAAAGTAGCAAAAATACTCACTTTGATCGGCTTTTGGATGCGATGAACATAAAAATTCTGCTCCTTGTAGAATTCGGCCAAGCCCTCCTTGTGTGGATCTTCAAGCTCCAAGCTTTGAGTGTTGATTCCAAGCTCAATGATTGGTTTCTCTATCACCTTTGTAAGACTCCTTGTGTGCTAGCACTTGTGATTTTTTAAGCAAAAATCACTCAACATGAACCCTAGGTTCACACTAAAGTGAAGAAGAAAATGGGGGAGAGTTTCGGTCATGATGGAGAAAAGAAAGAGAGAATGAATGTTGTGTATTGATTTCTAAAATCAAATAACCTAATACCAAATATCAAAAATTAGTAAAAGGTCTTTCACACATTAATGAAATAAGCTTGTGTGTTTCACAAGTTTCCAACAACCCAACCACTTCCATCAACCAAAAGTATATGAGATGGACTAGGTGATGTGACTTGTGTGGGCCCCACTTGATTCAAAATCCGAGTGGGCCCGCAACACATCCCGGGCTCGGGTTCGCTAATTCCAAATTAACGATTTTCCGTTGCGACGTACTTAAATCAAATTTAATTAAATAATTATGCCTAGCAAAATTACTATTCACGTCGCTAGCGAATTAATTCTAAATTAACTCGTTCGCCCGAATTAAAATTTAATTTTAATTCCGCGTCGAAATCTAATTTCGTTTAATATATCGAATATATTATTTTATCGATTAATTCCAAATTAATCGTTCGCTCTTTAAATACTATTTTATCCCAGATAAAATCTCTCCGCAATTAATCCTAGATTAATTTTCTCTCTCTTCCAATTAATCCCAGATTAATTATGTGCGAGTCATACGTCATCGGTGAATCTTCGGGAAGCGACCCATGAGATCCTTGGATATGTTGGCAATAAATCTGGTCGTCGGACTATCCAAACACGTACGTACCTAGTACTACATTTTTACCGATTTACAAGACATGGTTTGCTTCTAGCAAAACATCGTGCCTACCCAATTCTCCAGAAATATTCTTAAAGGAATTTATAATCTATGTCAGGCGTAGTATACGTAGTATTACGTATTGCGATCCAGTATCGGATGTCACATGCAAGGCCTGGGGCTGGAATTGTGTCTGCCCCGTACGAAGCATATATCAGATCTCTGGTAACTAGTCTCTATAATAGGATAAACATGACCTAGTCATATTATCCCGATGACTGCAGTACTAAAGAGTACTAGTTCCGTATCCTGCGTGATCATCATCTCCATATGATTGGAGTGATACTTACATCTTGACATCACACCCATTACACTACGATTCTCAATATACCCAGAAGAGGCGTACACAGAACCTGTTAAAGCCCTGGACGACCAAAACCAAAGTATATTGATTGTCACAAGTATTAGCGATGCAAGTCTCAGGTTAAGACCAAATACACCTACCCTGATTCAGACTTCCATAGACACATAGTTATACTACCAATGGAATTCCGAGGGGTCTATCCAGAGCGAAGCTGTTCTCGTACCATCGGTAAACACAACCTCCTATTACACTTGCATAAGTATCCAATACCCAAATATATGAGAACTATGTCGTTATGCTCCCACAACGCGCACAAGTGCAATACTAGTCTATTCCGCATTATCGATGTCCAGTCTCGATAATACTACGACTATGGGTATTTTAATGATTAAACCTTAGTGGATTAATATTGTCTCATATCTTATTAATCCGGAACTAATCATATGGACTTTTATCATTTATGTATCTTGGTAATCCAATTACAAATGATAAAAGAGCAATTTTCTTTGTCACATAGTCAATTTGTACAACAACACCATGTTCTGTACAAATAGTGATGCTATGGGTCATAATTGTCCAACAAGTCATCCATATGTTTGTATTTTTTGACGATGTATTCTTTGATGTACTGATTATTATATGTGCTTCGTTATCGGTGGTACGATGATTGTATGTATGTCTGAGTGTAAGTACGTGTATGATAGAATTCATAAGTTGTATGGACAGTGTATGGTTATGTGAAGTGCATGAATGATTTGAAAATTTGTGTGAATTTCAGATGTTTTAAAGCGTGTTTGTTAAGTTGTATTGGTATGTATGTATATGTTTAAGGACTTTGAAATTATATTTGCATGTATATAAGAGAAGTGTGCTATGGTATGTGTGAATGTATATGAATCCCGAATGTTAAGCTATTGTAAGGTTACCGTAATTAAAGAAAGTTAAGGGAGGTTTGTTTTAGTATTGAAGAAATTTTATAATCGAATAGAAGAAAGTTTGTTTGGTTTACCGATTTGATGATATTTCAAAGATGTTTATTCGTAATAAAGTTTAAGATTGTGACTTCATGTTTCTTGTGATTGAAATGGTTTCGATGTAAGATGACATATTCTGTGATATTCATACTAATGTCTTGTGGGATTTGGATGTTTGATTAATATATTGGTATATATGTGAACATGTAGACATGGAAATTTAACACAGGTAAAGTATAAAGGATAATAATGATTCAATAAATCTGAACTTGTAATAATTTAGTAATTCTGATAAACTGTTGATATATTTGACTTGTTTGTTTGAAGTATATGTTTGACTTGTTTGTTGTAATACTAGCATGATTACTTACTGAGTTTTATAACTCACGTCAAACCATTTTGCTAGTTTGCTAGTTTTGCAGGTTGGCTTCCAGATTGGTCAACCACGAAAACTTTGAAAGTCATGCTCGAGACGCGGATCACCCAAGCGGTAGTCACCCTCGCAAGTGTCATGGAAAAAGTTTTAGAGGTCTAGGATTTGTGATTGATATTTTATTCGTCGTGTTGAGCACGCGGTTTGAATATATTAAGTACATGATTTTATTACTTATGATGTTATAGGCATAGAGCCATTGAGTGTTGATAGATGATGTGGGCACGGAGCCCTTATGTGATGATTTTGTTGTGTTTTATGTAGACCTGAGGTCCTTTTGATATATGATGTGTATTTCATGTCTCATTTTGATACTGGACTTTGTTCTAGGTTGTCCAATTTTAGGGTACATCATACCCGATTTTCTGTAAATTTATAGATTTATGGTGATGGGTCAATCATATTTCCTGCCGGTAGCACCTTGCCTCTGAAGGGGTGTTATATGGAGACATCAAATTTTATGCACAATTTTCCCTACATGGCCAGGTACAATTGTCCCTCCATCCTAATACGACCCCAAGATATGGACCATGTACAGTTAGTCCCCTATCCGGTGGAGGTATATTCTTGGATATGGACTTTTCTGGTTTCAGTGTATGTATGATGTGGTTGTGGATTTGAATGATGTATATAGATGTGGATGATGCATGAACGTAGTTTCAAGTATTTTAGATTTCAGTTTCAGACAAAAGTTTTTAGTTTCAGTTTTCAAAGACAATAGATGGATTTCAGAAATCTCAGATTTCAGATTCAGTGACATGATCTGTAGGTCTATGTATAAGTTCAATAACATTTAGTTCTTATTTGATGAATTAAATGATAGTATGCAATAAGTTATGTATTTTATACTGTTTTGTGTGTTGAGATAGATTACCGAATTGTGATTAATAATAAGGGTTAAGTATTTGACATTTACCTCATCTAAAATACAGTTTATTAGGATTCCAATAGATGGAATCAAGTCTAAGTATCTTGTATCACCATAGAGGTTATTATTTCAGCGGATTAGCTTAGATGTATGGGAAAGTAAAGTATATCTACGTGTGTGTGTGTTTATTGTTTATGTCTATAATAGTTTATTTAATGTTTACTTAAGGCATAAGATACTTACCGTGCTTTATAACTCACACCACAACAGTTTGATAGTTTTGCAGGTTAGCGACAGACTTGAAGAGTCGTTAGAGTTCTAGAGAAGACTTGACGACGGCAGGTCGCCCAAACTGCAGTCAAGATTGTTATAAAGTCCATTGTACAGTCTTGGGTCAAGTTATGGGTTTACACCACCCTAGTTGTAAATTTATCATATTATGTAAAGAGTAAATGTGTTGAGTACATCATTTTATAGTTATATGTTTAATTCAAACATGAGGCCACTTTGCACGTTGAGTTGAGTTTGGTTGAAATTATTTGTGATTACATGTCATCTCGATGTGCTGGACTTTAGTTCAGATTGCATGATTTTAGCAGACATCATGCTGAAATTTTAGCAGCATTAGAGGCTTATGAAGGTGGGTTATTCCTGACTCATGTCGGTAGCATCCTGGCTTATGCGGGATGCTACACAATCATTTTATATTTACACAATCACAGTGTGAAATAAATGAATCATAAACGGATAGATCATGGATCATAAATTTTTGGGAGTTTGGAGAGATAAAAGGGTTATTAGTGGATGAGAGACTAAGATTTGTAAATTATGAAATACACATAATTATAATTTATTCATAACATATTACTATTTTGTAATATTTTTAAACATATTTTAAATAGTTATAGAATTAATTTGTGAGTAAGCCACTGATCATACACGTCCGGTTGCTCACTAGGGAATTAAACCTTCTACTTATGTTGAGAAGGAACGTAAAAGTTACACATGGTTCTCCTCCTTGGAAACAAATTACCATGGCAAAAAAGTTCGGGCCCGATCTTGTCTGGTCCGATCCGGAATCAAAAAAATTGAGCCAATCTTTAGAATTAGAATCCCCGCTCGGGTTCAATTCCAAGCTTAAAAAATAATATATATATATAATTTTTTATATTAAAAAATCAGGTTGGATAAAACCCGGCCCGATCTCGAGATAGACCGGGCTAAGTCTGCCCGATAACAACTCGAGCCAAATTTTTCCCAAACCCGAGCATAAATATTACTTCACGGGCTTGGACCGAACTTATCAAAACTCGAACACAGGCCAACTCATTGCCATACATACGAATTACTCCAATTAGGAGCTAAGATACCATTTTGGTAACTGACCTAATCCGAATTGACATGGATGTTACAATTAATTACAGAATGATAACAACACACGCCAACACTTTGATGTAGACCAATTATCATAAACCATTTAATTGTCCCCAATAAACATAACTTGATAATGTATGGTTCAGGATCTGACCTATAGGTCTTGAATTCAAATCCATGAGATTTTTCTTATAATAGTATGAGGCAGCCGAGAGTTTTACATGTTCCACTTAAGTTTGGATCGGATAATTTGACAAGAAGATTTCCTACTTTTCTAAAAAGGAAAAAACAAATTCAACCATTTAATTAACCTTTAATTATTAGCTCTTAATCTTTCATTAGCCTCAAACATTGCAACTTTAAATGAAACTTTCCTCCTCCACTGTCCTCAATTTGCAATAATGGCCAGTGAGGTCAATTTTGGCAACCCAAAAGAACAAACATTCACAAGCCAATCAACTTCCTTTGACAAATTGACTTTTTAGGAAGGTATTGAATTATTTTAAATTTAAAAAACTTTAAACGAATTTTTAAAATAAAATATTTATTTATAAAAAGTAAAAACAATATTAGATATTAAAAAAATAAAATTATGATTACAAATATTACAACTAATTAAAATAGAACTTTCCCGTCCCATCTGCTAAAATGACAAATTTGGTAACCCAAAAGAAAAAAAACATTCACAAACAATTAGACTTTCCTTTGACAAATTGGCTCCTTACAACGTAATAAAAAAAAGGTTTGAAGTTTGAAATAAAAAATAGCAAACCACAATTACGTGTACAACTCAAACTCTAATGTCCAATTCTTATTAGCATCAACATTTGCATCATTCAAATATTAACACCTAATCAAATCAAAGATTTTCTAATGAACACGTATAGCTCTAACTTTTTGACCTTAGGTCAATCAAAATTGGAACTTGTGAACATGTAACTAAATTTTATTCTCATTGAATGAAAATACGTAATTTTGATAATGATGCCATTTTTTTTAATTTTACTATGATTTGTGTAAAACCACCTTAATTATTATCTCTTTTTTTTTTTGGCAATTACAATGTTAGTCAAATAAATAAATATAAACCGAACCATTATCTTATTGTTTAAACTATTACTAAATTATACAGTATAAATCATGAACTTTTATTGCATCGTACTTAAATCTTCTCTTAAATTAAGATAGATTCTTTGATACGCAAATATTTGAATTGATAGAGAAAACATATATGCAATGAGAAGAAATTAGGAAGAAAAAATTAGTTAAGCTTCATGTTAAAATGATTCATCATTTTTTTATGTAGTAAAAATATTATGAACTGTTCGGAGGACAATTGACAAATGTAATTTTTATGTTCAGGCTCCGTATATAAATTTTAAATAAACTTGGAAGAAAAAGAATAAAATTTTATAATTAATTATTTAATTTAATTTTTATGTGATGTGTGAATAAGTGAGTGGCTTTACAAATATATATATATATATATATTATAAAGTACAATAGTGTAGGGGAAAGAGAATGTAACAGATGGTTAGGATTATGAGAGATAATGTATCCAAATACTATATTATGTGGCTTAATTGGCGGCTCAGATCATTTCATTATAATCTAGTGGTTGGTAAAGAATCCTTTTATTATAGAATATTTATAAAAATGGAATTAAAAACTACCAAATAATTAAAATCATTTATTAATGGAAATTGAAAACTACCAAATAAATTAAAGCATAAAATCATTTAATTAAAAAATAAAATCATTTCATGATAAACAATTAATAACAGAAATAGGTCCATAATTTTACACGTATAAGATGATTGGAATATCCATTCACTGTCATTGACAGTCAACATTATGCTTGAAAGATCTGTCTGAGTTTTATTACATATTATATTAAATATATTACTGTATTAAATTAAATACATCATAAAACAATACATTAAAATACATCATATTGTACAGTACCGCCCTTTAATCTTAAGATATATTATATGTCCTCGGGCAATAATGGTCAAAATCCAATATTGGGTTTATTTGGTGCCTATGAACCAACTATATCCTTATCCATGGAAACAATTAAAAATGACCTACATCTTATTATCCAATTTTGTATTTTAATAATTTAATTAAATCATTTTTTAAAAAAAAACAAACAAAAAAAAAATTTGTCTAATGACAATCCAACCATCTTACCACCCATGTCAGTAGGTTCGAATCACAAACCTCATATTTTCAATATAAGAAAGTTGGCACACACTATGTTTATATTAATGAAAGATTATCTGAGTTTTATTATTCTTATTATTATTTTTAATAATAAGATTATCTAAGTTGAAAGTTATGAAATTTAAATTTTTTAATTAAAATAGTATTTTACTTGAAGTGTATAACATTCCTCAATGGGCGTGGCTTGGTGGTGTAGGGTTCAGGATCTTACCTTGACGTCTTGGGTTCGAATTCAGGAAGTACGTTTCTTGTTGGAGCCTGAGACAGCCGGGGGTTTTGCCTGCGCCACTTAAGCCCGAAATGAGTGATTTGGCGGTGGGATTTCCAACGATTCCAAAAAAAAAATAATAATAATAAGTCTAACATTCCTTTTATTTTAATCAACTGGTTTAAGAGGTTAAACTAAAGTCAAAACATAATATTTATCATATAGCCAATAATAATATAATCCAAAGTAGGAAAATAAATAAAAACATAACATGTTAGTAGAAGTCTATTATTAGATGTGACTCCACAATATTATCCCATTTATTTTTTCTTCTAACTTCAAGAATGATCAAATACAATCAACATTATATATAATAAATATAGTAGCAGATGATTGATTCTTGAAAGTTTATGATTTATTCATCATATGACTGAAAACAAATCATTATATACAGTATATATAAAATGAAAGTATGAAGAATTATTTTAAATTTTCCCAGGATCAATTGATTTTCAACAACATTATTAAGGTGGCTACTCAAGTTCGAATCTTCGAGGAGTTAAAAGGGATAAAAATTTAATTTAGGATGGTATATTCAATTTAGATTCTATATAATTATTTTGTATTTTAAATTTTATGAGTATTCCATCAATATTTTTAAAAAATTAAAATTAAAATCTTGTTGTATTTAATTAGAATTTTAAAAAGTTCACTTAAATGTGAGGATATTAAAAAAAAATCCATTGATTTTTGTTAGCACCTTTTTTTTGGCATGTGTCCGTGACAAAACAAGTTCAATTGAGTTGTAATCTTTCATGAAGATCTTTGTGCAATTGACTGGTTTCTGGCTGCTGTGCATCGGACATACGTTCGTGGTGCGTTCGTTGCAGTGTTCGAACGATTGGCGTTAGTGCTGCGTTCGTTTGTGGGTTCGAACGTGTGGCGTTAGTGGCACGTTCCTTATTGGGTTCGAACGGGAGCATTCCAGAGAGCAAACGTTCGAGGCACGTTCTTGTGGGGTTCGAACGGGAGCATTCCAGAGAGCTCACGTTCGTTGTGCGTTCGATTGACGTTCGAACGAGTCTTCACAGAAAGGGCGCGTTCGTGTAGCGTTCTAGTAAGCGTTCGAACGCGACTGCGATCTGAACGCGTTTTTGGCCTGCAAAACCCTAGGTTTTCACCATACCTATAAATATAACCTTAGCCGCCATTCTAGGAAGTTGAAGCATATTTCTCTTGAGCCAAATACTCTCAAAGCTTTCAACTCTCTTTGATTTCACCTTGAAGACTCTTTGAATCTTATGTCTTCTTTGTTAATGGTGAAATCCATTCTTTGATAAACCTTCAACACAACTTAACCCAAATTCCCCAATCCTTTAGAGTTCTTTAGGAGGAAGTTTGGTAGTCGGAGTTCCGACGTCATTGGTGATATAATCTACTCAGAGACTTCAGAGGTTCTGAAGAAAACCGTGGGTTGCGGGCTTGAGGAGTTGCCTTGAGTTCTTGCAGTATAGAGGTACTTGAGTCGGTGGAGTTGCCACCATAGGTCTTGACCATCGCTGTAAGTTTTTCTCGATATAGTGGATTCGGGTGGTAGCCTATACCCGGAGTGGTTTTTTACTCGGAAGAGTTTTCCACTTCGTCACCAAAATCAGTGTGTTGAATTTTGTGTGATTGATTTACTTTTCCGCAATTTCTATTATTGATTAATATTGTGGATTTTATTGTTGTTGGATATTGTGGTTGGTAGTTGATTTTCCATAGACACATTAATTAGGACTTGTCTCAATTAATTGTGATTATTTCCGCATAGGGTCAGAACTTAGGATAACCCCGAAATTTTCAATTGGTATCAGAGCCTGAACTCGATCCTTGACCCATTAGCTATGGAGCGTAGTCAACCCTTAAATTGTCCGCAATTTTTTGATGGCACGGAATATTTGCATTGGAAGGTTCGCATGAGAGCGTTCCTAAGTCCTTAGATGAGAGGGTCTGGATGACTGTTGAACACGGGTGGAAACCTCCCGTTTGTATTGTTGATGTGGTATCTTCCCCTAAAGATAAATTGACCTGGACCAAGGACGAATTTGATGCTAGCAATAGGAACAGCAAGGCTGTTAATGCCATACATGGTGCTGTTTGTTCTGCTGAATTTAGGAGAATCTCTATGTGTGAGATAGCCAAGGATGCTTGGGACATCCTGCAGACTGTGCATGAGGGCACATTGTCTGTTAAAAATAGTAGACTCCAGGATCTTGCTACTAGGTTTGAGGTCGCTAGTAGAATGAAGGATGATGAGACCTTTGATGAGTTTTATGCTGAGATTAACGATATTGTTAACTCTAGTTTTAACCTAGGTGAGACTATTCCTACCAGTATGATAGTTAGGAAAATCCTGAGATCCCTACCTGATAAGTTCCTACCCAAAATCACCGCCATCGAGGAAAGTAATGACCTCGATCAGCTTAATTTAGATGAACTCGTAGGACAACTGCAGGTTTATGAGAAAAAGCTTCCTGGTTATAGACAGCCAAAAACGTTTGCGATGAAAATCGCTAAGGAAGTTGTGCATGATTCGTTTAATGATGATGATACCATCATGGATCATGATTTGGCCTTGTTTGCTAAGAAGTTTAAGAAATTTCTTAAACTTAAGAAGAGTGGCCATAGCAGTAACAGGGATAGGGAGGTTATGCCTAGAGAAAAGAGGTATAGCAGGAAAGAGTCTAGAGAGGATAAGGGTAGTAGATCCTGTGATGTCCAATGTCATGAGTGTGAAGGCTATGGGCATATTCGACCAGAGTGCCCTACTTATCTCAGAGCTAAAGGCAAGAAAGCTGGCTGCCTCTCCTAGTGATTCAGAAGGTGGTCATTCTTCTGATGAGTCTCCTAAAGACAAGAACAATTATATGGCATTTACTGCTAGTGTGACTGATGATAGAGAGATTATTGTTAATGATGCTGATTCTGAAGTCTCTCTTGATGAGTCTGTTGATGAGGATAGTCTTCAGGCAGCTTTTGCTGAACTGTTTAATGAGAGTTTAGCTATTAAGAAGACTAATATAGAGGTCAGTAAAAGGCTGAAAATTGTAGAGCTAGAAAAGAATGAAGCTCAAGCCAAATTTGAGCAAAGCCTTTTGATGTTTGATGACCTGTAGGTGAGGAACAGAGGCCTAGTTGATAGGGTCCAAATTTTAGAGACTGAGCTTGAAGATGCTAGAACTCAGTTGTCTGCATTTTCTAGTAGAAATAAAAAGGTGGACCGGATGTTTGGTATTAGTTCTGAGCCTAACTGTGATAAGGCTTCTTCAACAAGAGCTGTGTCTGTCTCAGCTAAACATGACTAGGTAAGAAACCTGCTTTTTTAGTCATGTGACTCCTTCTGTTGTTCCTCGTCCTGTTCCCAACCTCAATCTAGAGGTGTTATGGGAAAACCTCGCTCTCATCCGAGGTTTGTGCCTGTGTGCCACCATTGTGGCAAGGCTGGACATATTAGGCCTAAGTGTTTCATATTGCACAAGCAAAAGAGAAGGCCTAAGAGTGTGTCTCATAGATTTGATTCGTCAAATCTAATGTCTCAAGTTTCTGCACTAACCAAACAAGCTCAATTCTTGAGTGAGAAACTTGCTTTGTTGTCTGGGAACTCTCATGTGCATGAGGCCCCTAGAAAGGTTTGGGTGGGGAAGCAAGATGATTTCCCATCTACTTCTGCATGACCTGATGGACATGATTAGAGTGCACTTCGGTGTAACTCTGCTTAAAAGATGCATTTTATTTTCCCATTGCGTGTGTGTGTGCGTGTGTTTTATGTTTTTGCACGTTTGTTTTATTTTCACAGCATATGGGTGTGTGTGTGTGTCTTGTTTTTGTTATATATCCCTTGGTATATAGGATGGAAACCCGGACATAAATTTCATAGCCGATTCCGAATGGACGGTAGTATGATCTGCACTCGGGATACAACTCCACGTACCATTGGATGTTTTACAAGCTGTTTTGTGTCTTTATTTTTTTTGTGCTTTAAAACTGAAAAATCAAAAAAAAAAATTATATATTTTGAAAAAGACCAAAAATATTTTTATGGCTTGTTAGAGCATGAATAGCATGTGCATGTGATCCTGGTATGTAGGATATATGATTATGCATGTATGATATGCTGTTATTTTTCTTGATGCTCTATATACATAAGTGTGTGTGATAAAAACCTTTGGTATATCATGTGCTTGCACTCACATACACGTTTTTTATTGTCAAGGCTTGGTCGCATGTATGAGTTTTTGGAATGGCAATCTAATCTCTTCCATGCTTTGTTTGCTTAATAGTGTGACCTTTGACTAGATGACCTTGCTATCCCCTTTTGCAAAAGTAAAAAAAAAAAAAATGAGACTCAAGTGCAAAAGAGCCAAAATGGCCAAATTCAAAAGATAAGGGCAAAAACCCTTCACTCGAAAGAGTTGTTAAAAATGAGCTCATGATATTTCTGGGGTATATAATATAGCATGCAACCAATGTTGCTTATTTTCAGGTCCTAGTGGTGCTGGGTTTGAACACTTATTTTGTGGACTTGGTTTGTTTAGAGATGGATTTCTTTGGCTGTGTCCAGCTCATAAAATAAGGTCTTAAGCCTTGATTTGTTGTGCACTTTATTTTTCCACGCAAGTGCTTTATATGCTTTGTGTTTATGTCATATGCATAAGTGTTGTATTTAGCCACTTTTAAAATGATGCATATTGTTTCATGTCATAAACATTTGAATAGTGACTGGGTATCATTGTATCAGCTTGAAATGTTGTTTCAGTCAGTTTTTGACAGGATTTTTATTTATCTCAGTATGTGTCTGTGTGTGCTTCATGTTATTGCATACCAATTTTTTTTCTTTCTTGTGCACCTTTCTGAGTTTTGGTTTGCTTCCCGTGTGTTATTTTGCTAACTATATGTGCCTGTTAGTGTGGGGGAGTATTTCCTGTTTGTTTATGCTCTTGCATGTGTTTTCTCATGTTCTCCTGTTATTTTTCCTGTTTCTTTTATCCTTTGTCATTTCGTGACAAAAAGGGGGAGAGTAATATATTAAGGGGGAGAGCCTTAATATATAGGAGGGAGCCGTAGAATATCCTTTAGATATCTCCGTTTTAAGGGGAGTTAAGATTAAGGGGGAGAAGGATTTCTACTTGTACATGCATGAGATTTTTACCTGCTTTATGTTCTATTTGATTATCCCAATGCTTTTCACGGTATATTGTTGTTTGTGGATGTTTCAGGTAGCAGGTATGTTGTTGCGGTGGCATTAATTTCAAGACTACTTTGTTAGGTGTTAGATCGAGTCCATTTGTAATAAGTCACTGTTTGATGGTTGACAGTTGACTATTTGCTTTTTGGGTCTATTACCGTAGTCTTTTGTATTAGGTAGTGTTTTGTCACGGAATGCCAAAGGGGGAGATTGTTAGCACCTTTTTTATTGGCATGTGTCTGTGACAAAACAAGTTCAATTGAGTTGTAATCTTTCATGAAGATCTTTGTGCAATTGGACTGGTTTCTGGTTGCTGTGCATCAGACATACGTTCGTGGTGCGTTCGTTGCAGTGTTCGAACGATTGGCGTTAGTGCTGCGCGTTCGTTTGTGGGTTCGAACGTGTGGCGTTAGTGGCACGTTCCTTATTGGGTTCGAACGGGAGCATTCCAGAGAGCAAACGTTCGAGGCACGTTCTTGTGGGGTTCGAACTCGAACGTGAGCATTCCAGAGAGCTCACGTTCGTTGTGCGTTCGATTGACGTTCGAACGAGTCTTCACAGAAAGGGCGCGTTCGTGTAGCGTTCTAGTAAGCGTTCGAACGCGACTGCGATCTGAACGCGTTTTTGGCCTGCAAAACCCTAGTTTTTCACCCTACCTATAAATATCCCTTAGCCGCCATTCTAGAAAGTTGAAGCATATTTCTCTTGAGCCAAATACTCTCAAAGCTTTCAACTCTCTTTGATTTCACCTTGAAGACTCTTTGAATCTTATGTCTTCTTTGTTAATGGTGAAATCCATTCTTTGATAAACCTTCAACACAACTTAACCCAAATTCCCCAATCCTTTAGAGTTCTTTAGGAGGAAGTTTGGTAGTCGGAGTGCCGACGTCATTGGTGATATAATCTACTCAGAGACTTCAGAGGTTCTGAAGAAAACCGTGGGTTGCGGGCTTGAGGAGTTGCCTTGAGTTCTTGCAGTATAGAGGTACTTGAGTCGGTGGAGTTGCCACCATAGGTCTTGACCATCGCTGTAAGTTTTTCTCGATATAGTGGATTCGGGTGGTAGCCTATACCCGGAGTGATTTTTTACTCGGAAGAGTTTTCCACTTCGTCACCAAAATCAGTGTGTTGAATTTTGTGTGATTGATTTACTTTTCCGCAATTTCTATTATTGATTAATATTGTGGATTTTATTGTTGTTAGATATTGTGGTTGGTAGTTGATTTTCCAGAGACATAATTAGGACTTGTCTCAATAATTGTGATTATTTCCGCATAGGGTCAGAACTTATGATAACCCCGAATTTTCAATTTTAAATGATTTCATTGATTACTTGATTTTAAATGATTTCATCAAATCTCTTATTTATATAAGAGATTGCACATCTTATTAATAATTGGGTCATGCTAACGAGTGCCCTAAGGGCATTCGTTAAGGATCCATTTTTGGAAACTTTTCACATCATTTTTTATGGGAAATGTAAAAAGTTGTCAAAATATTAATTATTTTTTCCGTTTTTCCATAAAAACTTTCCTAAAATGGATCCTTAATGAATGCCCTAAGGGCACTCGTTAGCATTTCCCTTAATAATTAAACAAAAATCATAGTAAAATTTTGATCATCATTTGTACTACCTGTTGTAAATTCATCCGAAATCATAGTCTCATATTATTGTTTTGAGTCCAGAGAGAGTTCTTCCATTTCCAAGTTCAATGTCTTGTTAAGGAGTGCCCCTTGAACAAGATGAATCCGAATTATCATGGGAGAACATTAGCCACAAAACCCGTAGAGCACCGAGACGGGGCTGATAAGTTCTTAAGGACATAGATATATCTCGACTTGGATCACTGAATTCGTAATTTACCAGGTTTTTTTCTTGTTTCAAGTTTTAGGGTTTTTGCATAGATTGGTTGGATTTTATATGGTTTTGATCTGTTTGGTTGCATGTTAATTTACGTTTAATGACACTTATCCTCCACACTACCAAAACTACACGTCTAGGTTTTATTTATAAAACAATATTTTATGAATTAAAAAAAAAAAAAAATCTAAACACAATCAAGTCTTTTATATAAATAAAAAGTTCATTGTGAAATCTATTCATTAACCAAGAGATTTGACAAATCTCTTGCTTCTTTTACGAATTAAGGTATGTTTCTTTTATTTATCTATTTATTTTGTTTTTCTTTCCATTTTTATTCAAAATCTTCATTTTTATTACAAGCTAACAAAACCCAATGCTTGCCGCCGTTTATTATTAAACAAAACTATTATTGCATTCATATCCATAACATACACACCTCTTGTTTTTAAGATTTCCTTCTACGTGAGATCCTTTGTGAAATTTGCTTTCACTTTTAAAATAAAGTCTTGTGATTTTCTACTTTTAGTAGTAAAAGATAATTTAGAGTTTATATAATTTTTATTTCATTGTTTGTCTTTTATTAAATTTTAATTTTAATTTTTTATCATTAAAACAACCCACCAACAAAATACTGATAAAATAATTCATTAAAATCTGTGAGAGTCTGGATGGAATTAAACAATCAATGGATTATTTAAAAAAAAATTGATACAATCAAATTAAAATCTTAATTGAATACACCTTCCTTAACTTTAAACAACTCTATTTGTTAAATCAAATAATAACATTGTCATTAGGTGGAATCGGCTACATAAATCATTTCATACCACTGTACTCTATCTTGATAAATTATTATCTTTATTAAGCTCATCTATCGCTATATGGTTTTTGTCCTGGTAATTTAATTAAGTCTTCTCTGACCTCGCTTGATGTATGACAATATTATTTGCTCTCATTTTTATATCCTAACTTCTAAAAATAAATTAATTAAAAAAATTCTTTCTAAATTCAGTGAAAATTATTTTTTAAGCATTCAATAAATAACAGAGAATTAATATATGAGGAGTTTTCTTTTTTCCATATGATAATATATTAAATACTGTTTTATTACGAAAGGTTTGATGGTTTTCCTTTTTCATATTTTATTTGGAATTGCGCCATTTTACACCATTCCCTTAGTGGCATTAAACAAGTGTTGACGTCACAAGAGTAATTGTGGGAACACAGAAATCTGGGGCGACGCATGCTGTCCCGGGCTCGCGGCCCGGTTGGGAGTACGGAATAGCCACGGGGGACTAAACCGGAGAATAATGGAGTCGCCACCCCGTGTGAACCGGGAAAATGAGATTTAAGGCCGCACTCACCCCTCGCAAGGGAAGACCTCAAACCGTTGGGTTCGGAATGGTCCCTTACTTATGTCACTTGTAATGAAAGGATTTACATAATAATTTAATCAGGCTTAAGTAACACTTATTCCTAAGAATATCATGCTTATGTATTCACGGGTACAAAATAACACTTATACATACATTTCGCATATATCTCATATCTAATAACACATGCTTAAAAATACCTCAAAGTAACAATGAATATACAACTTCATTCAGCATATCATATTCATGAAAACACAAGCATACATAATATCCGCACAAGCATACATGTGAGCATTTTTCCAAGTGATACGTGGAATTGTATCCCAAGTACAGACCGCATTACCGTCCATTCGGAATCGGCTACGGAATTTATGTCTGGGTTTCCATCCGATATATCACAAGAAATAATACTCCAAAGTCATCATGGCATAGGCATCTGAATCGTAATGCGTTAAATCAAGACTAAGGCAAACGACGCAACTAATGGAATAAACATGCTTTTCATCATTATGTGCACAAAGATAAGAATGACTATGTGTGGTTCCATAAAAAAATCACCTAAGAAACAATTATACATGGCATGTGATGAATATATCTCAGTTCAGTGTGTTTTCGCGTTCGTAAACGCGTTCGAACGGAAATGAAATAGAATGCTCACGTTCGTGTAGCGTTCGTAAACGCGTTCGAACAGAAATGAAACAGAATGCTCACGTTCGTATGGCGTTTGTTAACGCGTTCGAACGGAAATGAAACAGAATGCTCACGTTCATATGGCGTTTGTTAACGCGTTCGAACGGAAATGAGACCTGATGCATGATAAGGCAAAATACATGCACGTTCGAGTTGCGTTCGTAAACGCGTTCGAACGGGAACAGACCTGACGCATGGAATGGGACGCAATACATAAACAACAAAATAAAGGGGCGCGGCGAAGTACTGCCGTAAAGGTGGCCTTTTGGGGCTCTTGGTCTCTCAAAGAGAGGACCTTTAGACCACATACTAAGCCCATGCGCGTCACATCACACATACAAAAATAGAGCCAATCATATCAAAACCAAGTATGCCCGATTGAACACATCTTACATCCAATCCGAACACACATCAACCGGCGCGGCAAAGCATCGTGGTAAAGGGTTTTAACCCCTCCCCATAAGGGATCTTTCATTCCACTTACTAAGCCCATGCGCTTGATTGAACCATGCATAAAAAGATAAAGTTAATAATATCAAACTAAGTATGCCCGATTGAACGTATCTTGCATCCAACCGAACACACATCAACCGGCGCGGCGAAGTAGTGTCACAAAGGTGGCATTTTCGGCTCTTCGTCTCTCAAATAGAGGACCTTTGGACTAACTCACTAAGCCCGTGCGCTTGATTGAATTATGCATAAATAAACAACATACAGAATTCAAGTGACGAAAAATAAACAAACCAAAGCAACACAAGGCAAAAGATAGTGCCGTTTACTCTCAAGCGGTACGTGGAGTTGCGTCCCGAGTACAGATCATATTACCGTCCATTCGAAATCGGCTATGAAATTTATGTCCGGGTTTCCATCCGATATACCGCGAGAGTTAACACATTCTCATTCATCCCATACCCACAACACACATCATACATAAACAGGATTCAACGAATAAGTAAAATATAATCCAAAATAAACAACAAAAAATCACGTAGAGATGGGTGTGAAAAGTACCCTCAGGTCTAACCTTTTAAGCCGTCTCTCGGGCTCCGCGTTTCACGAAGATCGGAAGGGGTAAAGCTCCGCAACTTTTCCGGTTCACTGGTTCAGTGTCCTGGCTCACTGCTTTGCTGTTTTGCTTGCGGTTCGAACTCCGTTCTGCTCCTGTTCGGCCTCTGTCTTGCTGCTCACTGCTCGGGCCACCTGTTTTAACTTTTTCAATGAACTGTTCCAAGTTTGTGTGGGTTCTTAGTGCAGTTGTGCGTGATTATTTTTAAGATTATCTATGCAGTTTTTATGTTACTGTTTTTTTTTAGGTTTTTAGGGACTGTTTTTGAGTGTTTGTTAGGGGGTGTTTTAGTGGTTGTAAGGGCTGTATGAGGGGATGTGTTCTCGGTGCAGGAGGGGAGTGTTTTGATTTGGCTAAGGAGGGTTATTGCTTGTGGTGGTCTCGGTTATGGTGGAGGATTGAGGCTCTTGTTGTCTCGGCTATGGAGGAGGTGGTTAGGGCTCTTTGTTCTCTTTTTTGTGTATATGTGAAGTGTCTTGGGCGTGTATTAGAGAGAGTTGGGTGAGAATTATCTGTGTCAAGGAGAGGATGGCTTTGGTTAAGGGTTGTTTATATAGAAGAGAGCTAGGGTTTGCCTTGTCTCACAAGAAGAGATCTAGTTTCCAAATTAGGAGTCCTAAGAATGGTATACACAAGATTGAGGGGGGACAAAATATTTTAAATTAGGAAGTCAACTATTTTAAATTGGTAGATGTCTTATTAGATTAGGAAGTCAAATTTGATTGGTTTTAATTGGTTAGGATTGATTTTAATTAGGCATATCTTCTTTTTAGTTTTAGTATATAATATATTCAAATTATTTAAATTAGGCATGATTTTAGTTTAAGTTTGGTAATATTTTTAAATATTTTATTTAATGTTTAATGATTAAATTAATATTTATTTATTTAATTTGGGATGTGTTTTATGGGCTTAGGGAGCTAAATGGGCTGGGTGTGAGGCTAGCAGCAAAACCAGAATTACCGACACTGTTCGAACGCTTCCCCGAACGCGACACGAATGCCCGCAATCTGTTTGCCGTTCGAACGAAGTAACGAACGCAGCACTAACGAAGACAGTGAGCTTGTTTATTCTGAATTTCCCCTTCCGATATCCGTTTTCCCGCGCTTTCGTGACTCAAAAGGTAGTGCCTCCAAATGAGACTCATCATCGGGTTTCACATGCAAAAATGCAATGCCTACAGTCGCCCCCACTTTGATGGGGCTTGTGCAGTGTATGACAGTGACAGTCCTATCAAAGTCTATGCAATGCATTTTTACTTACCTGGCTAGCTAGCTGTCTCGAGCTGAGCTGATACTGCAGTGGACCTCGATCCTGAGACGCATCTCGATACTGCTGATGATGTGGGCCTCGATCCTGGGACGCATCCCAATAGCTGCTGCAACCGACAACGGGGGCCTCGACCATGGGACGCATCCCAATACCGCTGACAAAATATGGGCCTCGACCCTGGGACGCATCCCGAAAATGATGATGCAGTGGACCTCGATCCTGGGACGCATCCCAATAGCTGCAACCGACAACGGGGGCCTCGAGCCTGGGACGCATCCCAATACCGCTGACAAAATATGGGCCTCGACCCTGGGACGCATCCCGAAAATGATGATGCAGTGGACCTTGATCCTGGGACGCATCCCAATAGCTGCAACCGACACGGGGGGCCTCGACCCTGGGACGCATCCCAATACCGTTGACAAAATGTGGGCCTCGGCCCTGGGACGCATCCCGAAAATGATGATGTGGAGCTTCGCTCCTCAGCCGATATGGGCTTCGCCCCCAAGCTGACATGATGTGATGTTGAGCCTCGCTCCCCAGCCGATATGGGCCTCGCCCCCAAACTGGTACAATGTGGAGCCTCGCTCCTCAGCCGATATGGGCTTCGCCCCCAAGCTGATATGATGTGATGTGGAGTTCGCCCTCCGAGACCCATACCCGGAACTTAACTTCATTGGGTCCTCAAACTTCAGATTACTGCCCAGATCAAATACTGTGCTTTTACTATCTCTGATTGGCTTACTGCTCGCTCTTTTCCGTCTTCAACACCTGTTTACACAAAACAGAACAAAAAAAATGCAATATAGGTTACGTGTATGCATGTATGCAGGAGTTTTCTTATTCTGTTGGGTTAGGTCTTCCACTGGCGACCAAGTCTTCTCAAGCAAAGTACAACTTCAACCTGTCGACATTGATTGGTTCTGTGAATTCATTTTCCTCGAGGTCTGACAACTTCACTGCTCCATTTCCCATGACTTTCTGAACGATGTAAGGTCATTCCCAGTTAGGCCTGAATTTCCCTCTCGGATCTGTCGTCGACGGCCTCGACTGCTTAAGTACCAAATCACCATTTCTGATCTTTGTGGGACGTACTTTCTTGTTGAAGGCCCGGGCTAGTCTCTTCTGATACAACTGCATGTGATGTAAGGCTCTTATCCTTTTCTCATCCAGAAGTACTAACTGATCAAATCTCTGTGCGGTCCATTCTGACTCAGGTAACTCTGTCTCTGCTAATACCCTCATAGACTGTATTTTCTATTTCCACCGGCAGTACCGCCTCCATCCCGTACACTAAAGAGTAAGGTGTTGCACCCGTTGCCGTTCTGACTGATGTTCTGTACCCCAACAAGGCATACGGTAGTCTCTCAGCCCAATCCCTGCAGTTCTCTGTCATCTTAGCCAGAATTGTCTTTACAGTCTTGTTGGCTGCCTCAACTGCCCCATTCGCTTGTGGCCTGTAAGGTGATGACTTATGATGGCCTATCTCGTACCTTTGTAGCATTGCCTTTGTCTCTCCTTGAAACTGTACCCCATTGTCCGTGACCACGTTGTGCGGCATACCATACCGACAAATGAGGTTCCGTGCTATGAACTTGGCCATCTGCTTCGCTGTAACGTTCCGAAACGACTCAGCTTCTACCCATTTTGAGAAGTAATCCACTGCTACTACTATGAAGCGATGCCCATTAGATGCATTCGGTCGAATTTCCCCGATCATGTCAATCCCCCATGCTGAGAACGGCCATGGCTCTGACAGCCCGTGCAACTCTGTATGTGGCAGATGACTCAGATTGCCATGTATCTGACAGTTGTGACAGTGCTTTACCATCCTTGCGCAGTCTGTCTCCATAGTCGACCAATAAAACCCATGTCTCACTATCTTGCGGGACAAGTTCAACCCATTCATGTGCGGACCACATACCCCGGCATGTACCTCTTCCATCACTTTCTGAGCTTCTTCTTTTCTCAAACATTTCAACTGAAGGCCGTTTGCTTGCCTTTTGTACAGTTCCCCTTTTAAGATCACATACTGGGAAGCCAACTTCTGAATGGCTATTCTGTCTTTTTCTGCCTGCCCCTTCCGGGAGTTCACCATATTGCAGATACCTCTGGATGTCATAATACCAAGGTTTTCCATCGTCGACCTCAACTCCCAGAATTCTTTCTATCTCATAAACAGGTATGCTCGCTGTTGTCAGTATCAACGGTCTCATACTAACTTTTCGGGATTTTCCCAAGTTGCTGCAAGTGTAGCCATGCATCTGCCATCTGATTCTCTTCTCTCGGTAAGTACTGAAACTTACACTTGGGGATAGCCTGCGCCAACTTTCTGAGGTGAAAAAGGTAAGGTTTCAACCGTTCTTCTTTCAATTCCCATTCTCCTCGCATCTGCTGGACTACCAACATAGAATCTCCGTAGACTTCCAACTCCCAAACTCCGGCCTTCAAGGCTATCAATGCTGTCAAACCAAAAGCACATGCTTCATACTCGGCTATGTTATTAGTCACTCTGAATGTCAACCTATTGGCTAAAGGCAAAGTCCTCCCTTCGGGGGTCACTATCACGATTCCAATTCCAGCTCCCTTGTAATTCACTGCCCCGTCGAAATACATCTTCCATCTCTGAACTGTATTGCTTGGATCTCTTCATCATCTGGAAATTCAAACTTATACTGATCCCCCCCAACAGGTTGCATTGCCAGAAACTCCGCTACTCTCTTCGCCCTTTGATCACTTTGGAGGTGAGATATTCAATGTCAAACCCTGTCAGCAATACCAACCATCTGCCCAACTTTCCCACTAGTGAAGGCACCGAATGAAGATATACTTCAGAGGATTCTCCTTTGCCACTACTTGGATCTTGTATGACTGGAAGTAATGCCGCAATTTTCTGAAGCCCATACCACTGCAAGATAGATTCTTCTTCAACTTCTTGATACCGAGCCTCATACGGGAGCATCTTCTTACTCAGATAATAGACTGCATGTTCTACCCCCTGTCTCATCTGCCTGTACCATCATTGCCCCCAGTTCTTCTG
>SKCR01050896.1:0-38576 GCA_019454045.1 Zanthoxylum bungeanum | reverse complement strand
ACATTATTTGGTTAGTAAAGTAAACTCGTTGAGATTGGTACATATCGTATATTGGAATCTTGGATTCTGATGGTTTATCAGTGAGCCATTAGTCTTGGAGACTCGTATAGACGTGTAGATGTTTATAGCGGATAAACACTGAACGATTCACCGAATATTCTTAATGGATGGTACACCAACGTCAATAAGAATCTTCTCGGGTTGAGTAAGCATAGTGATTCTTTGACTTAAGATACCATTGTGGATATATGAGTTCTCCTCAAAACTTAAATGGCAGTCACATCACCGATCTATTTAGATCAGACCTCCGCATGTTCGTTGGGTGTGGACTGATGCTCAGGATATCCTGTGTGTATCAAGAAAGGATCCGTCAGTTCTGTGTACAGAGCATAGGTATTTAATATGGAATTAGAAATCTGTTAAATCCATAGGCCCGTGGTACACCGTAGAAATTAGTTTTAAGTGTTATTAAAGGATTGCTAATTGAAACGTCGACATGATTATATCTATAGAGATTTGACGTTTACATCTATATCTCTGGAATAATCCAGATACCTATGACGAAGGGATTATACATATGCTATGACCTCGACCTGTATAGTTCAGAGAGTTTATCCGTGTTCATCATAATTTACGGGTGGGTAGATTATAGACACGGAATTGGATTTCGTGACGGATATGCCTGAACCTAGAGAGTCTCACTAGTGAAATATACTCATAGAGCACTAGGGTAACTATTACGAATAATACTGATTATTTATAAGTTGTTTAACAGTTAAACGAAAAAAATACATGCAAAGGGACCTAATGGTCGTTTCAAACTAATGTGTATTTGTATTTAATATTTGATTTCATTAAATACACATTAATTAAATGTCAAATTATGATTTTTGACATATATGATTGATATATGTATTTTGATTATTAATGTAAATATAATACATATATTTAAGATATTTGTATTTAATTATTTAATTTTTATATGATTAAATTAATGGTTATTTACGTTTTACTACTAAAGTTATGATAAAATAACAATTGAGTACTATGAATATTAACATATTACATTTTACTACTAAACTTATATAAAATTTAATATTTTACTACTTTTCCATCCAAACCGTTAGTTGACCGTCAGTTGACCATGACATCATGCTGACATCGTAAGGATAAAAGAGTCTTAACCCACAAATTATTATAAATTATAAATATTCTAAAAAAATTAAGGGTAATTTTGTCATTACGAAATGAATAACAAAAATAAAAACTAAAAAAGATATTGATAATACGATTACTCATTGTCTTTATTGTTCCCCTCCACTGTCAAGAATATAATTGAACAAATAATTAATGATACTTGAGTACATCTTTTTTATTGTTATACTTTAAAGTATTTTGGATATTATGAGAATGTTAGTTATTAAATTATTTTGGTAAATTAATTTCTTTATTTGTTAGGTTTTATGGATAGTTTAGAGACTAAAGTATTTTTATAAATGTGATTGTTGATTGCATCTCTTTTATTGTTATATATAAGATTTAGACATGTTTTTAAAGGGTATAATTGTAATTTTCACTTTTATTTTATTTTGAGGACAAAACAATCTTTTTAAATGTCAACTGTCGGTCAACTAACGGTTTAGATGGAAAGTAGTAAAATGTTAAATTTTATATAAATTTAGTAGTAAAATGTAATATGTTAATATTCATAGTACCCAATTGTTATTTTATCATAACTTTAGTAGTAAAACATAAATAATCCTTAAATTAATTAAGTAAATAATATCTTTAGTCATCATTTACCTTTTAAATGGCTTAGGTTTATTGGTTACACTTGTTGCATTTCATTTAATATTGGAGTGAGCAAATGGAACAAGTTAACTATTTATCTTTTCATTTAATTAATTGAAATAAAATTGAAAGTGCTTGATATTTTTTTCTTCCAGGTTCCGGCCATGTGATGAAAAATATATAAGCTTTGTTTCTTTTTTATTTTTCATAACAACAAGTTGCAAAATAAAATTACAAAGTAGGGTTGAGAGAAAGCAAGAAGAACAAAAGGAAAAAACTTGAAAAACTTGGAGTTTTGTAAGTTATTTCCAACTTTCTTCAACTAAGAAATTATTTCCATGTATCTAGGCTTCAATTTGTGAGGCTTAGAATTTTCTTTACTCTTTAAGTATGTAATTTAAATGGTTGCGAACTTGTTTGAAAGATGAGCATGTATGTTAATGAAGATTGAATGGAATTAGTTCATTAACACTCATATAGCCATTTGATGGTGATGTTACCATTCTAGAGTTGCTTAGCCACTCTTAGATGACCTAGAATTGTTCTTGAATTGTTTCATGGTGGTGAGACATGTTTGGTGTGGTAAGGATTGGATTAAAGAATTGAATTTGTTTAATTTGATTTAATTTGTCAATTTGTGGAAATTATAAAATTAGGGTTCATAACCCTTTCCAAATTTGGGAATTTTCATATATATGATGCAATTTTCATATATATGATGTATGTTAAATTTGGGATCGATTGGATTTGATCTTGACATGTTTTGAACAAAAAGAACCAAATTGCAAATCCTGAAAAATTTGGGGACTGTTCGGCAATTTGAAAATTTTTAGAATTTTTGTTGCAAATTGTATTTTGATGTCCATTACCGCTGGGATACATATTGGAAGGTCCATTACCGCTTACTATATCTCCAGATGTATCTCCTGAAGAAGTTGAGACTTTCCACAGATGGAAAAATGATGATTTAAGAGTTAAATCATACATACTTAGTTCTCTTTCTTCTGAGCTTAAGAAGCAATACCTTGAGATGCACGATGCATATAACATGATGACACAACTTCATGAATCGTTCATGAACTAGGAACAGGTCGTGGTTCATAGAGTTGCAATGGAACTGTTCCATTCTAAACTTGATGAGGGACAGTCTGTGAGTCCACATGTGCTTCATTTGATCGATTTGATCGAGCAATTGAGGTGTAGTGACTTCACTCTCAATGAAACTCTGGGACGTAGTGTCATACTCAGTTCACTCCCGGCTTCGTATCGCCAGTTTGTCATATATTCAACATGAATGGGATTCACTGCTCTTACCGTGAGTTGCATACGATGCTTCTCACAGCAGAGGAAGATTTAAGTAATGGAGTTCCGACTCGCCTTCGGAAACCTACTTCACTTTCCGCTTCTTCCCAATCCAAGTCGAAGGGGAAGAAGACAAAAGGAAAGAAGAAGAAAGGTTTCAATGTTCCTCCGTAGGCTAAGGTAGCAAAGCTCAAGAGAGCTTCTGAAGATAAGTGCCACCACTGCCAGAAAGTCGGGCACTGGAAAAGAAACTGTCCAGACTATCTCGCGTAAACAAGGAAGGAAAAAGCATCGATATCAGGTACTTTTATTTTTCCTATTATTGATATCTTATTGGCTTGTGAAGCTATGACATCTAATTGGATTTTAGATTCTCCTTGTCCTATTCACATTTGCAATACGTTGCAGGTGCTGACGGAAAGTAGACGGATGAAATCTGGGGAGATGCAGTTGCGATTCGGGAGTGGCGACTCTCTGGATGCGGTTGCAGTGGGCATATGCAAGATTCTCTTACCCAGTGGGAGAATTTTGTTAAATGAATGCTATTTTGTGTCAGGATGTGTCGCGAATATTATGTCTCTTTTTGTATTAGATACTGAAGGATATAATGTAAATATTAAGAATCGTTCTTTGTATTTATATGATAGAAATAATATTCAGATAATTTGTTGTCCAAATAAGCGTGGTCATTACATATTACGTACCTCACATGATATCTTTAATACATGAATTAATAAACGTAAACAATCTGATATAAATAATACTGAACTGTGGCATATGAGGTTAGGTCATATAGGCGTGAAACACCTAACCCAATTGGTTAAGAATGGTTTGATACAAGATCTCATCATTGAACCTTATCCAACTTGCGAATCTTACATTCGGGGTAAAATGACCAAAACCACATTTTCGGGTGTTGGACACCGAGCCAATAACCTATTGGAACTCATACATTCTGATATATGTGGTCCAATGAGTCAAACTACTCACAATGGGTTTTCTTACTAAATTACCTTTACCGATGATGTGTCATGGTACGGTTATGTTTATCCGATGAAACATAAATCAGAAACTTTTGAAAGTTCAAAGAATTTCGAAATGAAGTAGAAAAATAAACTGGTCAATATATTAAATGTCTTCGATCTGATCGAGGCGGTGAATATATGAGTGGAGAGTTCACTGATTATTTAAAGGAGAATGGGATTCTCGTTCAATATACTCCTCCGAGAACTCTGCATCACAATGGAGTGTCAGAGAGGAGAAATCAGACTTTATTGGATATGGTCCGATCGATGTTGAGTTATACATATTTGCCTTATTACTTAAAGGGTATCTAGACTTCCTGAACACTTGTATTTGATACAAGAAAAGAGTCTCGAGGTTCTCTTAGTTGAAGAGACTGACCTTTTTACCTATAGAGAATTGATGTTAGACATCGACTCCGTGAAGTGGCAAGACGCCATGAAATCCGAGATGAACTCAATGTATGAGAATCAAGTTTGGAACTTGGTTTCGCTTCTTGAAGGAATTGTTCCTATCGGTTGTAAATGGATTTACAAAAGGAAGCGAGGGCCCGATGGAAAGGTTGAAACCTTTAAGGCCCGACTGGTAGCTAAATGTTAATCACAGCGATCTGGTGTCGACTACGATGAAACTTTTTCGCCAGTTGCAATGCTAAAGTCTATAAGGATTTTATTGTCTATTGCCACTTATCATGATTACGAGATTTGATAAATGGATGTCAAAATGACTTTTCTAAATGGTTTCTTGATGAAGAAATCTATATGGAACAGCCGGAGGGTTTTTCATCCGGTGAGAACTCAGGCATGGTATGCAATCTGAAGAAGTCCATTTATGGACTTAAATAGGCTTCACAATGTTGGAATCTTCAATTCGATGAGATAATCAAATTGTCTGGTTTTCTCAAGAATTCGGAAGAATCATGTGTGTATAAGAAGGCCAGTGAGAGTATGGTGATATTTTAATTCTCTATTTTGACGACATTTTTATCATTGGGAATGATATAGGGATGATGCAAGGTGTCAAAGCTTACCTCTGTAAGAATTTCTCCATGAAGGACCTGGGTGAAGCTTCTTATGTCTTAGGCATAAAACTCTATAGAGATAGAGAAAGGAACTTTATTGGGTTAAACCAATCAACGTATATAGATAAATTATTAGAACGGTATAATTTTGGTAACTGTAAGACAGAAAACATATCATTCAGACATGGCTTAAATCTTTCAAAGAAGATGTGTCTACAAACATAAGATAAGAAGATTAGAATGTCTAATCAGTCTTATGCTTCGTGTTTGGGCAGCATCATGTATGCCATGTTATGTACTAGGCCTAGCTTCGCAGTCAGTGTGACCAGCAGGTATCAGTCCAATCCAGGAAATGACCACTGGATTGGTCATTAAACATATCCTCAAGTATTTTAAAGGAAATAAGGATAAGTTTATTATTTATGGAGGAAACGAACTGCAAGTTAATGGGTATATAAATTCTGATTTCCAATCGTATCCTGATGATAGAAAGTTTACATCAGGATTCATGTTTACCCTTAACGGAGGTACGGTTTGTTGGAAGAGTTCCAAACAGGGGTCGACAGCTGATTCCACCACAGAGGTGGAATATATTGTAGCTTCTGAAGCTGCAAAGGAAGCTGTATGGGTTAGGAATTTTATCACAGAATTAAGAGTTGTCCCAAGTATCGAGAATCTTATTCCGTTATACTGTGATAATACTGGAGCCATTGGGCAAGCAAAAGAACCAAGGGCGCATAAGAAGTCGGAGCATGTGGAACGAAAGTACATCTATATCTCTGGAATAATCCGGATACCTGTGACGGAGGGATTATACGTATGCTATGACCTTGACCTGTATGGTTCAGAGAGTTTATCCGTGTTAGTCATAATTTACGGGTGGGTAGATTATGGACACGAAATTGGATTTTGCGGCGGATATGCCTGAACCTAGAGAGTTTTACTAGTGAAATATACTCGTAGAGCACTATGGCAACTTTTATGAATAATACTGATTATTTATAAGTCGTTTAACGGTTAAACAAAAAAATACATGCAAATGGACCTAATGGTCATTTCAAATTAATGTGTATTTGTATTTAATATTTGATTTCATTAAATACACATTAATTAAATGTCAAATTATGATTTTTGACATATATGATTGATATATGTATTTTGATTATTTAATGTAAATATAATACATATATTTAAGATATTTGTATTTAATTATTTAATTATATAATTTTTATATGATTAAATTAATTAAGTAAATAATATCTTTAGTCATCATTTACCTTTTAAATGGCTTAGGTTTATTGGTTACACTTGTTGCATTTCATTTAATGTTGGAGTAAGCAAATGGAACAAGTTAACTAATTACCTTTTCATTTAATTAATTGAAATAAAATTGAAAATGCTTGATATTTTTTTCTTCTAGGTTCCGGCCATGTGATGAAAAATATATAAGCTTTGTTTCTTTTTTATTTTTCATAACAACAAGTTGCAAAATAAAATTACAAAGTAAGGTTGAGAGAAAACAAGAAGAACAAAAGGAAAAAGCTTTAAAAACTTGGAGTTTTGTAAGTTATTTCCAACTTTCTTCAACTAAGAAATTGTTTCCATGTATCTAGGATTCAATTTGTGATGCTTAGAATTTTCTCTACTCTTTAAGTATGTAATTTAAATGGTTGTGAACTTGTTTGAAAGATGAGCATTTTGTTAATGAAGATTGAATGAAATTAGTTCATTAACACTCTTCTACTAGCCATTTGATGGTGATGTTGTCATTCTAGAGTTGCTTAGCCACTCATACATGACATATAATTATTCTGGAGTTGTTTTCATGGTGGTGAGACTTGTTTGGTGTGGTAAGGATTAGATTAAATAATTGAATTTGTTTAATTTGATTTAATTTATCAATTTGTGGAAATTATAAAATTAGGGTTCATAACCCTTTACAAATTTGGGGTTTTTTTTTTATATGTGATGTAATTTAATGTATATACGATGTATGTTAAATTTGAGATTGATTGGATTTGATCTTGCATGTTTTTTATAAAAAGGACCAAATTGCAAATCCTGAAAATCCGGGGACTGTTCGGCAATTTGAAAAATTTTGTTGCAAATTGTATTTTGATGTGTTGGACATGTGTAAATCATTTTGGGATTGATTTGGAATCAATTAAATATGTATATGACAATTTAAGGACCAAAATGGATGAAATGCAAACTTTGGGGTCAATTGGCAATTAAAGGAAATTTGATTCATTGGGTTAAGATTTTAGATTTTAAGTATTGGTTAATTAAATAAATAAGTTTATTTAATTGATCCAAGAAAAATTTTGAAATCGGAAAATTCTGATTTTCCGCGTTCCGCTGCGCTACCCGGTAATTCCCTATAAAACCCCAACACGAAGCACTTCCACTCCAAAGTGATCTTCACTCACTCCGCAGTGTTTCATTTCAGAGTGATGTCAGTCCCTCCGATGTGCTTCCATTCTGGAATACTCTTTAGTTTTTGTTGTGTATGACTATATATTTCCCAAAAATAAATCATACATCTGAGAGGGAAATAAGTTTATTTTAATAAAAGCGGACGCAATTGTGTTCTATATATGATACAATAACTTTAGGATTGATTTTGATTTTTCAAAAATTTGAGTTTGAGACTAGTTCTTTAATGAAAGTTGTATGTATTTATTTTAAGTATATGCAAAATTTTACGGATTGTGATTTGGGGTTCAGATGAAGGAGATGTAATTGTTTAAAATAGTTTGACTTGAATCATTAATCTCTTATAAATGTAGTGTGCATTTTTGAATTTAATAAGAGATTCGGATAGAATCATATTGTTCCCATTTTTTCCTCAAAACTTATTGATAATGGTACCCATTGGAAAACTTATGATTTATAAATTAATAATATGTATTTTTATTTTTTGAGAGATATTTAATTATTTTTATTAAAATTGGAGAAAAGATAAAAAATAATTGATACATTAAATAATTTATTTTTTATTCATTAAAAAGAATCCACTCTCCTCATATTTTTAATAGGGCATGCACAACAATAAATGACTAAATGAAAAAAAATAAAATAAAATGAAGATTTAATGTGAAATTTAGTTAGTAGCCTATATTATTAAGTAACTATTGATAAAAGGTTGATAAATTAATAATTCTCTACTTAAAAAAATAAGTAAAAAAATTGGATAAGTTTATACCACCCACCTTAATAGTAAATATAGTGTATTAATGTGTTCAAATTACTTCATTTTTATAATTCTTAAATTAAAACAGTGTTTATCTGTAAATTTTCCAATAAGAAGAAAACTAATGGCCCCCATATCATCCAACATTTAGTTCATTTTAGTATGATTTCTATCCTAGGAAAAATATTTTTTTTTTAATCTCAAAATTTATTTTCAAAATTTTTTTGTAGTATTTGATTGTTTTTAAGTAAAAGTTTTTGAAGATTAAAAGTTTATTTTGTCTCTTTAGCAAAAGTTCAAAATAATTGGGAGTAAGTTTGAAAAGTTTTTTTAATGGTTAAATTAATCTATATTCCTTATGTAAATTTACAACTTTGTCATTTCTTTCATAACACAACTTACAAATAATTATCTAATAAAATAATTTATAATTTAAAAAAAAAACTCTCATTCACAACACAAACACTTAAAATTTTTTAATTATAAGCTCTACTTCTAAAAATTCTGATGTAAAAACGTTTTTCTTGAAAGTTTACTTGAAAAAGTATACCAATGGACCATTAATCTCATTAAATAGAATGAATTTATGAATTGTTGATGGTGTTTTCAGGCGCTACAAAGCATTTAAGACAGCACGACAAGGACAAAAGGGTAAATTCTCTGTCTGGTTGAGATCATGAGGCCGACCCGACCAGTTCATGTGAAGACCGACCACTTTGGTTCAGATGACCGAGCACTATAGATGTCGGCAGGAGCACTCTCAGCATAAAAGATTGTCATGGCCGACCTCATTAAGACCGACCAGACACGGACCGTGTTCAAGACAACAGCACCCCATTCTTATGGATAAGATAAGGAAGATATCCTACTTTCGCAAGGAGAAAGAGTCAGAATCCAAAAGGGAATACGAAAAGAAGGCAATACCGGATCAGGAAACCCTACAAGAAGAGAAGATTGGGTTCAAATAGGATTTCTTATACAAATAGGAATCTGATTTCTGTATTATTATAAATAGAAGGGTAGAGCATGTGTAAAAGGGCATCTGAAAATCATCACAAGAGTGAGAGATTAGAATCATAGAGCTCTGATTTGTAAAAGCAAAGAGAGATCTGAGGAGTGTATTTGAGTAATAAAAAGCACCATCCTGTTCTTGCCCGTGGACGTAGGTCGGATCCCAAAATCCACCGAACCACGTTAAATCACCTTGTCTGATTGGCGTATTTTCTTGTTTTCCGCTAATTTGCCTTTGGTCCCCCATAACCAAACAAATTCACAGTTGGAGGAGGATTCCCTCGGAGTGATATTCCAATATTACCCTGAGACCAAAATCCACCGTCAACAGTTGGCGCCGTCTGTGGGGAACTTCACAAAAAGCAGTTCACGTGATAAGACAAATGGCGGAGGACGGAAATCACCAACCAGGAGGTCCGGCAATAGACTGGATGAAAAGAATGGAAGATGGCATGAGGTCTATGATGGATCGACTAGAAAGAATGGAAGGAGCAAACAACGAGGAAACTGAAACCGAGGCCGGACAAAGAGGAAAGAGAGGGAGAGAGGAAAAGAGTAGTAGATGTAAGCGAAGACGAGGGACCCAGAAAGAGAGGCCCCTATGGGATAAGATCTGCGGTGGTAGGAAGATCAGAAGACACATGGGAAGAAGAAGAGAGGAGGAACAATCACCCGACCCCTCCTCCGACAGTTTTTACAACTCCAAGAGGGAGGATAGAAAGTATAACGAAGACGTACAGGAGACCTCTGAGTTTAAAGAACGCCACGCCCGGGGCGACAGGCGAACAGAAGAACACAGAAGGCGGCACGGGGGCAAAACCCGTGAAATAAAATCTTGGTTGAGAAAAGAGATGACCAGATGGGGAGAAAGCCTCAAGATCGGGGCGGGAGACACCCGAGGCGAGGAAGAGGGGTCTCCCCTTACGGAAGAATAAAAACAGCACAGTTTCCGAAGCGATTTAACATGCCGACCATGGCACCATACAAAGGCCACTCCGACCCAAAATCCCACATTGAAAACTTTGTCCTCCTGATGGAAGTACAGGGGTAACGGGCGACGCCATATGCAAAGTATTTCCCTTAACTTTAGGGGGACCTGCCATCCTATGGTATAGAAGTCTGGCCCCGAGGAGCATTCAGAGCTTCTCCCAACTTAAGAAGTCGTTTATCCGGCATTTCAAAGGAGCCTGCACCCCTAAAAAAACAATAGGGGAACTAAGGCTCATGAAACAAGGAGACGACGAAACACTGAAAAGCTTCATTGAAAGGTATCATAACACTGTACTCGAGGTCGGAGGGTACGAATCCCAGGAAGCCCTGGAAAGTCTGAAAGGGGCCCTAAGGGTCGGGAAACTATGGACCCACCTGAGGATCCACGAAACACCAGACTACGCTACTGCACTGGAGGTGGCCAGAAAGTACGTCCTACTAGAAGGCGAGGAGAAAGTATCCCGGAGAGGGACAACCGCCAGAGAAAGGGTAACCAGGAGAGAAGACCATCGGCGACCGGAGAGAGAATTCCGGAAGTTCGATCCAAGACCCAGAGAGTTCAAACCAATGGCACAAAAGGATCAAAACAAAAGGCCCACAACTCAAGTAAACCATGTGGCCCGAGAGGAAGCGTATATTCCCCTAAGCAAGCCGCCAGGAGAAATCATCATGGAGATACGGGAGAAAGGCCTCTTAATAGAGCCCGACCTCAGGAGGTTCCCCCAGACAGAAAAAACAAAAGATCCTACTGCCTGCACCACAATCTAAAAGGGCACACAACCGATGAATGCAAGGACCTGCGGGAACAAATGGAGGACCTGGCCCGGAACGGGTACCTGAACAATTACATCGACCACGAGATCATGGCCGCCAGACAAAGGGCAAGGAATCGAGAGGTGAACGTCATCGCAGGAGGGGCAACGCTGGCCGGGGACTCTAACCGGTCGAGGAAGAATTATAGCCGAGCACGGGGGACAGAGGTGCTGAAAACAGAAAAAATCCCAAACCCCGAGGAAGTCGGTCGACACCCATCATGTTCACCGATGAAGACGCTCAGGGGGTAAGTTTCCCCCATGACGACGCACTAATAATCAAAGCAACAATCGGCGGCACAGAAGTGGACAGAATCTTGGTGGACCCCGGGAGCGCAGTAGACATAATTTCCAAAGAAACTTTGGAGAGCCTGGGGGTAGAATGCACAGCTCTAACCAAAGACATCACCCCCCCTGTACGGTTTCGGGGGATCAACGGTCGTCCCGCTGGGAAGAATTCAACTAGCAATGACAATCGGAGCCGCCCCCAAAACCCGAACAATCATGATAAACTTCACTGTAGTAGACTGCATGAGCAGTTATCAAGTCATTGTCGGCCGCCCCTTCATGATGAGAACCAAGGCCGCAATGTCCTGTTATTACTTGAAATTGAAGTTCCCCACGCGGGAAGGGATCGGGATCATATGCGGAAGCCAGAAGGTAGCCCGCAGCTGTTTTGCCACTTACTCGCGAGAGACCCTCTGCGTGGAAAGAGGCACCAAGAAGAGACAGAGGGACGAGGACGACGAGAACACGAGGGAAGACCCTGCTCCTCGGCCCGATAGAGCTGCACGGCTCGGAGCAGCCGAAGAATTAGAAGAAGTAAAGCTATTCGGGCCAAAGAAAAGCATAAAAATAGGGGGAAGTCTAGACGAGGCCCTAAGAAAAGACTTGCTGGAATGTCTGCAAGGGTACCCCGACGTTTTTGCATGGGGACACGATGACATGCCCGGAATCGACCCAAAATTCGTAAGCCATCGCTTAGCAGTGAACCCATTACACAAACCAGTAAAACAGAAGAGGAGAATATTCAACCAGGAGCGGTGCGGAGCAGTAGCAACCGAGGTGGAAAAATTGCTGAAAGCCGGTTTCATCCGGGAAGTAAAATACCCAGAGTGGGTGTCCAACGTGGTACTGGTGAAAAAATCTAACGGAAAGTGGAGAATGTGCGTAGATTTCACCGACCTCAACAAAGCATGTCCAAAAGACAGCTTTCCCCTCCCAAATATAGACCAACTGGTAGATACAACAACAGCCTGCCAAGGGCTGCTAAGCTTCATGGACGCTTTCTCGGGATACAATCAAGTCAAGATGCACCCTGCGGACGAGGAGAAGACCACCTTTATCACTGACCAAGGGCTGTACTGTTATAAAGTAATGCCTTTCGGATTGAAGAATGCAGGGGCAACTTTCCAGAGACTGGTGAACAAAATCTTCAAACCGCTCATCGGCACAACCATGCTGGTATATGTCGACGACATGATAACAATGTCCGGAGAACCAAGAGACCATGTGGCCGACCTGAAGAAAACTTTCGAACTCCTGAGGAAACACAGTTTAAAGCTCAATCCAGAGAAGTGTGCATTCGGGGTAGCCTCAGGAAAATTTCTGGGCTACATGGTAAGTTCACGAGGCATTGAAGCGAACCCGCAAAAGATACAAGCCGTGCTAGACCTGAAATCACCCCGGACAGTTAAGGAAGTACAAAGCCTCACAGGAAGAATCGCCGCACTCAACCGATTCATCTCGCGAGCAACCGACAAGTGCCATCCTTTCTTCAAAGTCATCAAAAAGCTCAAAAAGGGGTCGACTGGACACCTGAGTGTGAAGAGGCCTTCCAGCACCTAAAACAATACCTGGCACAACCCCCTCTCTTAGCCAAACCCCTCCCAGGGGAGACACTGTATCTATACCTGGCCGTCTCAAAGCACGCAGTAAGCTCGGCACTGGTACAAGAGACCGACCATGTCCAGAACCGGTTTACTACGTCAGTAAAGCCCTACTGGACGCAGAAACTCGATACCCCACGCACGAACTCATTGCCCTATCCCTGGTCACTGCGGCACGGAAGTTACGACCCTACTTTCAGGCCCATCCTATCAAGGTATACACGGATTATCCCCTGAGACAAATCTTGCAAAAACCAGAGGCCTCAGGGAGACTAATGAAGTGGTCGGTAGAAATAAGCGAGCACGACATCTCCTACCTCCCGAGAACAGCAATAAAAGGGCAGGCCTTAGCAGACTTCATAGCAGAGCTCACGGAACCACAGGTCCTGGCCGTGGAAGAAGACAGGTGGGAAATGTCTGTGGACGGATCCGCAAGTTCACACGGCTACGGAGCGGGGGTAGCACTAAAAAGTGAAAAAGGAGAAGAGATACTGCTCGCCCTCAAATTCGCCTTCAAAACTACAAACAATGAAGCAGAGTACGAGGCAATACTGGCCGGGCTAAGGCTATGTACGGTAGTAGGGGTCCACAACGTAGTGATCAGGAGTGATTCTCAGCTAGCAATACAACAGCTGAAAGGGGACTTTCAAGCCAGAGAACCGCCATGGTAGCTTACCTAGCCGAAGTGAAAAAATGGGTGGAGAAAGTGGGAAACGTACTCTTCGAACAGGTCGGACGAGAAGACAACTGCGAAGCAGATTCCCTAGCCCGACTCGCCTCTTCAATGAAGACAGAAAACCCCAGGGTAATCCCTCTTATATACCTCCGAGAAAGAAGCATAGGAGAGACAGAGGTGGATGTACTAGAAGAAGAAGGCAAAGATTCATGGATGCAGCCGATCAGGAGATATCTGGAAACAGGAGAAACCCCTAAAGATAAAAGGAGGCCAGGAAGCTGAAGTTCAAGAGCACCAAGTTTTCCCTGATTGAAGGAGTACTCTACCGGAGAGGATACACCGTACCCCTCCTAAGATGCTTAGCACCAGAAGAAGCAGACTACGTGCTCAGGGAGATTCACGCAGGCATCTGCGGAAGCCACGCCGGGGGAAGATCAATCGCCTTCAAAGCCTTGAGGCAAGGGTTTTACTGGCCAACCATGCACCAGGATGGCGTGAGGATAGCACGGAAATGCGAAGGTTGCCAGAAAAATGCCAACCTCTACCATCAGCCGGCAGAGCAGCTGACCACCATATCCAGCCCCTGGCCCTTCGCACAGTGGGGGCTAGACATCATAGGGCCGATGCCGAAAGGACGAGGTCAGGCAAAATATGCAATCGTGGCCATAGACTACTTTACCAAATGGGTAGAGGCAGAGCCCTTGTCCACCATCTCAGAAAAGAAGGCCACAGAGTTCCTGAAAAGAAATATAATCTGTCGGTTCGGAATCCCCCAAGCAATCATCACCGACAACGGAAAGCAATTCGACAGCAGGGGATTCAGGAAACTTTGTGAAGACCTCCAGATAACTTTGAAATTCGCCTCGCCAGCCCATCCCAAGTCAAACGGGCAGGTTGAAGCCACCAATAAAACCATCAAGTCAAACCTGAAAGCTCGACTCGGATCAAGCAAAGCCTGTGGGTCGAGGAGCTACCAGAAGTACTGTGGGCACACCGAACGACCTTCAAGAATCAACCGGAGAGACACCCTTCTCCCTATCATACGGATGTGAGGCCGTCATCCCAGCAGAGATCGGAATATCAACCCACAGGGTCCGCCACTTCGAGAACGAGCGGAACGAAGAACTTATCAAAAACCACCTCGACCTGATCGAAGAAAGAAGAGAACAGTCAGCAGTAAGAGCAGCAATCTACCAAGGAGAATGGCCCGCTTCTACAATAGGAGAGTTCGGACCCGCTCCTTCCTAACAGGCGATCTAGTGCTAAGGAAAGTGACTCTGAACACCCGACGACCAGAAGAAGGGTCGTTAGGTGCCAAGTGGGAAGGACCCTACAAAATCACCGAGGCAGTAAGACCAGGGGCCTACATCCTAGAACATCTGGACGGCACGAGGTTGAAGAAACCATGGAACGCCGAAATGTTAAGAAAGTACTTCCCGTGAAAATCAACTTTCCTTTCTTCTATTTTTTTTTTGCAGAAACCGGCAAACAAAAAAACGAACCGGAAAACTGTTGTAAAGAGGGCAGCACGCCCCCAGCATGAATAAAATTCATTTTCTGGCAAACCCTTTAAAAAGCGAAAACAACCACCACCGAATCTGTCTTTGGACTGGGGACGTAACATTCCCCCAGTGCCAAGTGATTCTTACAGCTCGGGGTCGTAACATTCCCCCGAGTCTGTCTTTGGACTGGGGACGTAACATTCCCCCAGGGCCAAGTGATTCTAACAGCTCGGGTCGGGCGATGTCCCACCGAGTCTGTCTTTGGACTGGGGACGTAACATTCCCCCAGGGCCAAGTGATTCTAACAGCTCGGGGTCGGGCGATGTCCCACCGAGTCTGTCTTTGGACTGGGGACGTAACATTCCCCCAGTGCCAAGTGATTCTACAGCTCGGGGACGGGCATTCCCCCGAGTCTGTCTTTGGACTGGGGACGTAACATTCCCCCAGGGCCAAGTGATTCTCACACAGCTCGGGGACGTAACATTTCCCCCGAGTCTGTCTTTGGACTGGGGACGTAACATTCCCCCAGGGCCAAGTGATTCTAACAGCTCGGGGTCGGGCGATGTCCCACCGAGTCTGTCTTTGGACTGGGGACGTAACATTCCCCCAGGCCAAGTGATTCTTACAGCTCGGGGACGTAACATTCCCCGGGTCTGTCTTTGGACTGGGGACGTAACATTCCCCCAGTGCCAAGTGATTCTTACAGCTCGGGGACGTAACATCCCCCGGAGTCTGTCTTTGGACTGGGGACGTAACATTCCCCCAGGGCCAAGTGATTCTAACAGCTCGGGTCGGGCGATGTCCCACCGAGTCTGTCTTTGGACTGGGGACGTAACATTCCCCCAGTGCCAAGTGATTCTTACAGCTCGGGGTAACAGTCCCCCACCGAGTCTGTCTTTGGACTGGGGACGTAACATTCCCCCAGGGCCAAGTGATTCTAACAGCTCGGGTCGGGCGATGTCCCACCGAGTCTGTCTTTGGACTGGGGACGTAACATTCCCCCAGTGCCAAGTGATTCTTACAGCTCGGGACGGGCATTCCCCCGGGTCTGTCTTTGGACTGGGGACGTAACATTCCCCCAGTGCCAAGTGATTCTAACAGCTCGGGGTCGGGCGATGTCCCACCGAGTCTGTCTTTGGACTGGGGACGTAACATTCCCCCAGGCCAAGTGATTTCACTCAGCTCGGGGTCGGGTTACGTCCCACCGAGTCAAACTCTTTGGTTTGGGGAGGTAACATCCCCCAGAACCCAGTCTTTCACTCAGCTCGGGGTCGGGTTACGTCCCACCGAGTCAAACTCTTCGGTTTGGGGAGGTAACATTCCCCAGAACCCAAGTCTTTCACTCAGCTCGGGGTCGGGTTACGTCCCACCGAGTCAAACTCTTTCGATTGGGGAGGAAACATTCCCCAGAATCGAAGACCATTACCCAGCTCGGGGTCAGGTTATACCCCTCCGGTTCATAATGACCTCTGAAGGGTCTCATATTGTTCGGACAAACAAAAAAAAGAAGAGGAAAAATAAAAAGACATAAACATACATATAAATTGTAAGATAAAAAAAAAAAAAAATTACAAACAAAAATTAAAGTGTACATAGGGCCCCGGTAGGGTTACCCTTTTCATTCAGCCCGCGCAGGGGCAGGAATTTCTTCCTCAGATGGTTCAGGTGGGCGGAAGAAGCGGCTCGGCATCGGGAGGAGGGACTGTGGCTTCAACCTCGACTGCAGGACAGACCTCTACTTCAGGGACGGGAGGAGGGATCTCAGGCAGTCCTCGCCGGCAGCCGGAGCCTCAGACGCTCTTCGCAAGAACCTCGGAAGCCGGAACAACCGAAATAGGATCGGGATCCATCACCTCCTCAGGTAAGGAAGGGAGCCACTTCTGAATTCCTCCTCGGAGATATCCCCCTTGCAATAACTGATGGCCGCACGGATGGGGTCCATGTTCAGACTGGCAGCACCATCGGAATCAGCTCAGCACAGTCACCAACCCCCTCTAGGCGGATAGCCTCCTTCTCTCTCGGCCTCAAGCTCACTCTCCCTCTTCTCAAGCTCGATCTCTCTCTCCTCGAGATCAACTCTCCCTCTCCTCAAGCTCGGTCTTCTTCTTCTCAAGACTATCTCGGGCCCGTGCAACCTCCTCGTCTTTGTTCTTCAACTTGGCCTCAGCACTTGCTACCCTCCCCTTCAGGACGCCAATCTCAGATTGGGCGGTCCTTCAAATCCTCCCGGGCATTCAGCAAGTTTTCTTCCAGGAGGCAGCAGCCTTAAGAGCCTTGTTCGTTTTAAAGTTCTCAACAGCGGCCAACTGAAGGTTCTCTATCGTCCCCTCCCGGTCAGCCAGCTTTGCCTCCACTTCGGAGAGACGATTTTGAAGCCTCTGGGCCTGACCACCCTCGGACAACAAAGTCAGGAGAAGACCCTTATTCTTGGCCATGAGATAGTTGGCCTGCACACAAAAAAGGAGAAAGGAGTCAATACACAAAATAAAAAGAACCAAGACCCAAAAAAACCGAGAAGGGAAGTGAAAATACCTTCGCCATCTGAGAACTCATCTCAGCCACAACACCTTCAGGAGATACATCCTCATACCTCGAGACCTCCTCAGGAGGAATCACCTCGGCCAATTCATTGAAGGCCGGCACTAAATGGGAAGTGGCCTCCCGGATGTTTTCCCCCAAGTCATCCACCCCGAGGACCACAGGGCCCTTCCGTTTTTTGGAGGAGCTTTCAGAGGACTTCCTCCCCCTACGGACATCCTTCCTCTTAACCGGAGCACCGCAGCTTCTTCCTCCTCCTCTTGGACCAGCTCGGTCTCCTCGGCCCCAAATTGACGCCTCCTCTTCCTAAGAGGCTTTGGCGGACTGGAAGACGAGCGGACCCCGATGATTGTGCACCAGGAGAAGAGAGACTCCGAGCAGCAGGCTGGACATCTCCTTGAGACGCCCGCTCAGCCCCAGCAGTGTCAGGCTGTGCCCGGGAAGTTCCAACATCAGCACGGCCGGCTTTCTTCTTCATGGTACCGGCCAACTTCTCAAGAAACTTAGGCCTCTTCGACATGCCTACAAAAAAAAAAAAGGAAATCAGGGACCGAGCATATAACAAAGATATCAAACATGATGAAACAAACAAAGATCATCAAAAACAGCCATCAGACACTACCTATCCGACCTGAGACTTCTGAAGGGACGGCCCGAGTAAGGCCTGATCAACAAAGGCCGCGTCATTAACCAATTCCCTCCAGTGGGCAGCATACCGACGAGCCCAGCTACCCGGACCCGAACCCGACGGAAAACTTTGGAGCATCTCGCCAACAAGCTGGGAGGAACCAGAAAAGTTAGAAACCTAAAGAGACTAAAGAACAGGAACAGAGAAAAAAAAAGGGACATTAGACTCCTAACCTCCAGCCCTGAAAATATCCGGCACCAAGGTCTCCCCTTCATCTGAAAACAGGGACCGTCCCCAATCCCCGGTAGCCCAAAACCAGATCCTTGAAGTTCTTATTGGAATCAGGGAGCTTCTGGACGATGTTCGCAGAGCTGTTATAAGCAGAAAGATAATACCAACCATGATGAGCTTTTGGGTTGGCCTTCAGACGATACACCCTCTTCACCTCTTCAAAAGAGGGCTCCCCGAGCCCTGCCCGATGCCAAGCACATACAACCCGGCCAGAATTCTCCAACTATTTAAACTCAGCTGACAGGGGCGATCTCCATCTCGGCCAACATCCAAGCGAAATAAGGCTGGATCGGCAACCGTAGCCCGCACTCAAAAAAGATAGGAGGAGTGCTACCGAGCCTTCGTCAGGTTGGCTGGCACGATCCATAGGGCCGGAAACTTCAAGGGCGATGTCTATCGGAATATTATACCGCTGACGAGAAGGGCGAGATCATCCTCGGTTATCTTGGAGGGACGGTTCATATCCAGAGCCGACGACCCAAGTTCACCAGGCTCTGGGTCCTTCCGAGGAACCCTCTGATGGTAGGAGTCATTTTCAATCTCAGAAGCAGTAGGGGTAGTGTCAAGGTCTTCTACACTAGGTGCCCCTGAGCCCGAGGAGAGCTCTTCAGCAGGGGGAGTTGAAATCTTGGCAGGCCTTTCGGAGGGAGAACTATTGTCAGACATCCCTGACACCCAGAAAACAGAGAAGGGAGGAGAATCAGTCTATGAGGAGCTACCCACGGTGTCCGTGCTAAACTAGATAGGGAGTCTCTAAAAGTGCCCTAAAGCAAGACCCAGCAAAACCACAAGTCTCTCCCTAAGCAAAATAAACAAACAGAATCACAGCATAAAAAAAAAAAGAGGAGAAGTCGCTCAGAGAACTTACTTGTTCTTCTCAAAAAGCAGGAGGTCGTGCAGTACGGTAATGCCCGCTCCTTATGCTCGCAGCAGAGAACGAAGCCCCAGTTGAAATCCGAGATGCAGATATGAACAATCAACGAGATACTTCAGAGAGGAAGGAGAAATTGCCGAAAAAGATGGAACAGTAGAAGCCTCCCTTCTTATAGTCGTGACCAGGACGCTCGTGACCATTGGATCTAAAGGAAGAGCCCGGATGAACGCCAAGTGTCGGCCACAAAAGGGGCCTCCCAAGTTCAAACAGACGGCTGAGATCAGCCCACTGTGAAAACGCCTCTGCACGGTCGATTCGTCCCCTCTTTTGGCGGGAACCCAGCGGATGTTTGACAAGTGTCGAACATTAGAAGAAACCCTAAAGTTGATTTGATAGGCATTTAAGAAGACATGACGGTTGTGCGTCTCGAGGAAAGATGATTGGAACGGCAAGAAAATTCTTTTTTGCATCCTGGGACGACTACCAGCGAAGACAATCAGCACACCCTCTTCATATAGTTCCCGGCACCAACTCACATACTCGTTGGAACCGAGAACTAGGGGACAGATGTTGATGGTGTTTTCAGGCGCTACAAGCATTTAAGACAGCACGACAAGGACAAAAGGGTAAATTCTCTGTCTGGTTGAGATCATGAGGCCGACCCGACCAGTTCATGTGAAGACCGACCACTTTGGTTCAGATGACCGAGCACTATAGATGTCGGCAGGAGCACTCTCAGCATAAAAGATTGTCATGGCCGACCTCATTAAAGACCGACCAGACACGGACCGTGTTCAAGACAACAGCACCCCATTCTTATGGATAAGATAAGGAAGATATCCTACTTTCGCAAGGAGAAAGTCAGAATCCAAAAGGGAATACGGAAGAAGAAGGCAATACCGGATCAGGAAACCCTACAAGAAGAGAAGATTGGGTCAAATAGGATTTCTTATACAAATAGGAATCTGATTTCTGTATTATTATAAATAGAAGGGTAGAGCATGTGTAAAAGGGCATCTGAAAATCATCACAAGAGTGAGAGATTAGAATCATAGAGCTCTGATTTGTAAAAGCAAAGAGGAGATCTGAGGAGTGTATTTGAGTAATAAAAAGCACCATCCTGTTCTTGCCCGTGGACGTAGGTCGGATCCCAAAATCCACCGAACCACGTTAAATCACCTTGTCTGATTGGCGTATTTTCTTGTTTTCCGCTAATTTGCCTTTGGTCCCCCATAACCAAACAAATTCACAGTTGGAGGAGGATTCCCTCGGGAGTGATATTCCAATATATTACCCTGAGACCAAAATCCACCGTCAACAATGATATTGATTTTATAAGAATAAAAAATATTTTTTGAAAGTAATAGATATTTTTTTATTTAAGGGCCGTTAAATTTATTTCATTAATAAATTAAAATGGTCATTATTTATATAACATAATTTTAATAAATTTTTAAATTGGGGAAATACGACAGTTTCCACTGGTGTTTAGCAAGCACCGCTGAATCATTGAGAATTTGCCTCAAACCTTTTGCTTCGCAAAGGGACCCAACCATAGCTAGTAGCTACTTTGTTTAGTCATTTTGCAATTACAGCTTTATTTAAGCCACGTGTATTTGCAACTAAGCATTCATTTGATGGACCCGGTATCAGTGCTTTTTTTTTTTTTTTTGGAACTATTAAATATGTTATCTAATGAAATTATAATATATAATAGATAATAATATATATATATATATATATAAGATATATATTATAACATGTGCATAATCTATCAAGATCCAGATTGAAATTCTTTATTATTTATTATCGAGACAGCTGGGAAATCTACTTTTATATAGAAAAAAAATCTTTCTCCAATCCTTTCTAATCTATGGAGAAAAATTTGAGTCCCCATTACTTTTATGAGACTCAAACCCAAATTAAGTTTTGATTATTTTTATCTATTTTATTTATGAATTATCTTTGATAATCTTAATCTATTATCGAATTTAATAAGCTTGAATACTCTCTTTTTAATAAAATAAATGTGAAAAGTTCTTTTCAATTTTTTTAATGATATTTGATTATATTTTAAATAGAATTTTGAGGATTAAAAAATCTATTTTGCCTATATTAGTAAAAGTTCAAAATTTGAGATTTTGAGAGTAGAAACTTGAAAAGTTTTTTTTTAAATAACATATTATTTAATTTCTTTCATAACACAACTTTAAAAAATTTCAAATAAAAAATTTTATTATTTTATATAAAAGTCATCACTTTAAAAATCAAACACCTAATTTTTTTTAAATTTATTTAAAGCTCCATTTCCAAAAAATCTATTAGTAAAAGCTAGTTTACCAAACCAACCCTAAAAATTAGTGCATAAAGACAAGGCTAAAAGCTTGGCGTAAATATTTGAGGCTTTTTAGGGGAAATTATCAAAATCAATATTTTGTTTTTCAAAAAAAATAATAAATAAATAACCCAACTCAAAATTTCTTAACAAATTTCTGACTGGAATATCATTCTTCCTAATCGCCATAGAAACACAACTTAGACTGCAGTAGCTCCTTGTTTGTGTTTATTAATTAAAGAAGAACATTTTAATCAGAAAAAATTAAATAGGATTATTTATTATACAGAGAAATTTTGTTCAAGACTTGAAGAGCTAACTAGTTGAAGTTTCTATTTCTGTCTTTAAGGTGTGATTAAGAAGATGATAAATTGTCTTTCTATTAAGACATAATTAAAGCTATTAAATCTAGATAATTAGCTAGTTAGGTAAAGCAACTATATTGTTTGGGGTGTGATTTGGTGGAAAACGGCTCATGACTTGTTTGTCAGGTCTTGTATTCGAGTCTATAGTGTATTTTTTGTAAAAGCCTGAGACAGTCGGAAGTTTTACCTGTTTTGTTTAAGTTCGAATCGGATGATTTAACGTCAAAATTTCCACGATTTCAAAAAAAATTATACTGTTTCAAATTGCTTTGTTTGTTGTAATGTACTAAAATGAAATTAACGTACAACATGAAACCAATGTTAGGTTATGTACTATTATATGTACTCAATTATGTACTGCTTAAACAAACAGTGAAACTCTTAAGATTATATTAAGAATATAAAATAATAATAACTAAATATTTGGCACCTGGGGGCGTGGGCCCAGAAGTAGAGGTTGTTGTCCCACGGAAATTATGATGCTGGGAGACGGATACCACTAGGCGTGGGTAAAAAAACCGACCGAACAGAACCAAATCGCAAACCGAACCAAACCAAACCGAATTTACGGTTTTTTTTTTCTAACGGTTCGGTTTGCGGTTCGGATTGGCCCACCCCAAACGATTTACGGTCCGGTTCAGGAGCTAATCCGAACCACACCTGTTAAACCGAACCGAACCGTTATAATTAAAAAAAATTATATATTTTTATAAAAAAAAATTGTATTTTTCTTTTAATTTTATTATATGTTTTCTTTTTATTAGTATGTTAATATTTTTATTCTTAAATTTTTTGTTAATATATTTATTTGTTAATACTTTTATTCTTCAATTTATTTGTTAATACTTTTATTCTAAAATTTTTTGTTTTATGATAGCATCATTATTCTTGAAAGTAAGATGTTTGATTTGTTTCTTAATTAGAATGATGGTAACATCATTATTCGAGGTAATTTTTTAAAAATACAAGAATTAATTGTGCCTCATTTTTCAATCCTTTATGGAATGTATGTGTTTCTTTGAGTCACAACATACACCCTAACACTTCATACTATTTGTTGGATATAATAATTTTTTTTTTTTTTTGTCTTCACTTAAGTGGATGAAAATTTGTTTTAAATATAATAATCCGTAAACCGAACCGAACCAATCCGTAAACCTCTGGTTTAAAAATTTTTCAATCCGAACCAAACCGTTATTTAATGGTTTGGTTTGAAAGGTAAAAAATCTGAACCGTAAAATATGGTTTGGTTCAGTTTTAAGCAAAAACCGAATCAAACCGAACCGCGCCCACCCCTAGATACCACACGAACCAAACTTAAATGAATAGGACCCACCAGTCCCATTCAAATCTAAATCCAACGCACTGCATTTGTGGGTTGTTGATCGCGATTTTCACACGTCACGTAAGTATATGTATCGTTAAAGTAATATAAAAATTATCGATCCTCTGAGGACTCATCACCTATATAACTAATTAGTAAGACTAACTACCTACAAGTATCTAATTGAAATTAAATATGATTTTAACTTGAGTTTAAACTAAAGATAAAGAAAATAAATATAATTATAGTAATTTTAAAAGGCAATCAATGAGAACAAGACATTCAGGATTGTGAATACACCCAGTTGTAGACACTGTATTTTTGCATAAGCCCGATGACGAGCCTCGTGTGGAGGCACTACCTGAAAAGTTACGGAAGTTGCGGGAAACGAATGCCGGAAGGAAATGAAATCTCCAAAACTAGCACCTTATCAGATTCGAACTCACTAGCCAGCCTCAGATTCGCTCAGTCAGTTTCTGTTTCAAACCTTAGCCTCGGCCCAAATCCCTGCAACCCATGAAAGCCCATACAATCCATTCACGCCAATACCACACAAAGCCCACACGCCCAAGACACCATCTACACTCCCAAACCTTCCCAAATAGCTAAAATCTCATGCATTTCACATGTGCAAATTCCCCCATCAACACTTTCCAATTTAACAAAGATTTGAAATCCCATGCAATTCACATGCCAAAATTCCCTCATCAACACTTTCCAATTTAACAAGATATGAAATCTCATCCTCACCAAAATTCATGAGACTCTTTCCAAAATAAATATTCCTCAAATCATCATGATTTATTTCCATGATTTGGAGATCACTTGGCATTATAAAAAGAGGCCATTACCGAAACTTGGGGGGGCTGGTCACGGCATCAACACAAAACAAAGGCTACACACACGGCAATCATCACACAAAAAACCCTAAGACTTATCTTCTCTTTCTTCTTTGACGCAAACAACGAAGAAAACCTTTGACCACAACAAGCAGCCACTACCGAGAACAATAACAAAGAGCTAAAATCGAAAACCAACATCAAGTCCCCATAAACAACCACCACCGAAACCAACCAAAAATCCTAAACCTTTTTTCTTCTCTCTCATCACCAACAACCAAACAACAACGTAAAAAAAAAAAAAATGAAAACCCTCAAGCAACCACCGAAACCAACCAGGTAGAAACTAAAACAACCAACCGTGAAAATAACAAAAATAGCCACCAAAAGATCACCAAAAAACCCCAAAACAGCAGCTAAAAACAGCAGCCCATCATCGAAAAACAACCAGCAAAACAGCAACCTAAAACAGCAAAAATAGCAGCCCAAAAACAACCAAAAACAGCAGCCAAAACAACCAAAAATAGCAACCAGAAAACAGAGAAACAGAAAACCAGCGAAACAACAAGCAAAAAATAGCGAAACAGCAAACAAAAAACAACAAAATAGCGAGTGAAACAGCGAATCAGAAACAACAAACAGAGAACCGGCTTCAATCCTTCCGGCGACGGCCTAACGCACTTCCAAGAAAGCAACTCAAAAGGTAGGACCTGAGGGCACCCTATTTATTTTTATAGTTCCGGACACGACATGCCTGGCTGGACGTGAAATACGTCCAGCCGGGTATGCGAAGTCCTACATTAAAGCCGGCCAAATTTCTGGTCACATTATTTTTTCTTCTTCGGCATTTTATTAATTATTTTTATCTATTTTAGTATTATTTATCTTATTATTTATTTATTTACTTTCCTCGTTATTTATTATTACATATTTATTTTTGCTATTTAGCTTTTTGTCTATTTACTTTTATTGTTATTTTATTAGTTCGCCCTTTTTTATGACCGTTTACATTGCATTGATGGTTATGTGTGTTATTATCCCTTGCGGTATATCGGATGAAAACCTAGACATAAATTCCATAGCCGAATCTAAATGGACGGTAATGCGGTCTGTACTTGGGATACAACTCCACGTACCACTCGAGAAATGCCTATATATGCGTGACTAACCCCCCTTTTTATTCTCCATTTATTTATTGACGCTTTATTTGCTTTTGATTATTATAACTCTTGTTATCGTACCTTGTATTTATTGATTTAATTTGTTTTTATTTACATTAATGTTTATGGGTGTGCAAATTTGTGTGTTTATTTGAATTATCTTGCATGAACTGCATAAAACTTGGCTATACCATTGTGTGAACCCGTCCATTATACTGGCATAAGTAATGGACCATTCCGAACCCAACGGTTTGAGGTCTTCCGTTGCGAGGGGTGAGTGCGGCCTTAAATCTTTTCCCAGTTCACACTGGGTGGCAACTTCTTTATTCTCCGGTTTAGTCCCCCGCGGGCTACTCTGTACTCTCTACAGGCTGCGAGCCCAACAGTGTCGTGATCGCCGAGCATCATAGGCATAGTGGTAAACCCCGCTTCGCTCCTACAGATGGCGACTCCACTGGGGATAGATAATCGGCCCCGAAACAATGCCTTGTAGTGTCCGTGGCTTTGGCTTTGGTTATCCAAGTCTCATATATTTTGCATACCCTTTTTACCCCGATGGGATCATGTATCATGAAGTCGCTTTCACTCAAGGCGGTAGATCGTTATGTGATGACCATCACTCGTTGGAACATACACTAGGGTATAAAAAAGCGCACTCACTTGGTCGCTCGAACCCTTGTGTGGAAAGACCTAGTCGTGAGCAACCCTTCACCGGCGTGAGCCTTTATCCATACCCTTATAAGCCCACATTTGAACCATAGTTATATGTCCTATAGAAGCTACCCATATGCTTGTGTTTGGGACCATTATCATTTGGATCCATTTGGACCTCTCGTCATAGGATACGAACCTGTTGGGCCACTGTGGGAACACAGAAACTGGGCGACGCATGCTGTTCCGGGCTCGCGGCCCGGTTGGGAGTACGGAGTAGCCCGCGGGGGACTAAACCGGAGAATAATGGAGTCTCCACCCGGTGTGAACCGGGACAAAGATTTAAGGCCGCACTCACCCCTCGCAAGGGAAGACCTCAAACCGTTGGGTTCAGAATGGTCCCTTACTTATGCCACTTGTAATGAAATGATTTGTGCAATAATTTAACCAAGCCTAAGCAACATTTATTTCCAAGGATAATTTACTCCTAAGTTCGTATGCATAAATCAAAAGTTCATCTAAGTTCACATGTAACACATTTTCATATATGCATACAACTTATTTGCATATAATCTATGTCCCAATTTACATACATAAAGATAAATACGGCTAGCATGTGATGTCATAAGCACATTACATTCGATCATAGGCATGCCAACGGATAATAATAATCACGCATGAAAGCAAATTGGAATAACGGCGAACATGCAATAGCACACGACAATCTTATGAACATACTTAGATCATATAATGCGGAAAACAAAGAACAACCTAGACATAATGCAAATTCCAAACGCAAAATAAAAGACTAATCATGCTTGAAAATGAACAACCAAATAGGCTAAATCATGCTTAAGAACCAAGTAACATACTAACGGCCTAATCATGCTTGAATACCATCTCATGAACACATCAAATAGATAAATGCAGGGATACAAATAATATGATTGATTACATGATAAAGAAAAATCACCTAAGAAACAATTATGCATGACATGTGATGAAAATGACTCAGTTCAGTGTATGCGCGTTTGTGTGGCGTTTGAAAATACGTTCGAACGGTAAACAGAAGGTTCGCGTTCGTATAGCGTTTGAGAACACGTTCGAACGGGACATGACCTGATGAAACAAAACGCATTCGCGTTCGAGTAGCGTTCATAAAGGCGTTCGAACGGTAAACAGAAGGTTCGCATTCGTATAGCGTTTGAGAACGCGTTCGAACGGGACCAGACCTGATGCATGATAAAACAAAGGAAATACGTGCGCGTTCGAGTAGCGTTAGTAAACGCGTTTGAACGGTAAACAGAAGGTTCACGTTCGTAAACTCGTTCGAACGAACTGAGACAGAAAACATGTGTTCGTGCGGTGTTCTGAAACTCGTCGAATGAGGTTACAGCATTGACCTCAAAAACTAGTAAACAAAATGACACATACGTGAACGGGTGAATAGATGACACCTAATAAATAATAACGGGCTACAAGGCGCGGAAAAGCATCGTGGTAAAGGATTTTAACCCCTCGACATAGAGGACCTTAATCCAACTTACTAAGCCCATGCGCTAATAACATAATGCACATAAAAATAAAGACAACAATATCGGACTTTGTATACCCAATTGAACACATCTTACATTCAACCGAATATACGTCATCCGGCGCGGCGAAGCATCGTGGTAAAGGATTTTAACCCCTCGAAACGAAGGACCTTTAATCCAACTTACTAAGCCCATACGTTTTATCTCATCATTACACAAACAAATAACATGCAGAATTTAAATAACGGACAATAAACGAATCAAAATAACATAAAACAAAATATACGCCGTTTGCTCAAGTGGTACGTGGAGTTGTATCCCTAGTACAGACCGCACTACCGTCCATTCGGATTCGGCTACGAAATTTATGTCTGGGTTTCCATCCTATATACCACAAGAGGCGACACATTTTCTATTTTATTCAAAGCCACAACATACATCCATGAACGACTCTCATACGAAGTAAATATTTAAAACGATTAAAAGTTGAATAAAAAAATAAATACGAAAAGTGCCATCAGGTCTAACCTTTTATGTCGACTCTCGGAAGTACCGTACGCGGTCGTCGAAAGGGTGGATGCTCTGTAACTCCTCTGGTTCACTGGTTCAACGTTTTCTCTCGCTGTTTCGCTGCTCAAGCTACCGTTTTTGCTCTATTTCGCTGCTGTTTTGCTGCTATCTTACTGCTGATTTTCGGTCAATGTGTTTGCTTTATTTAGGCTACTGTTATTGGTGTATTTGGGCTGCTGTTTAGGTGTGATTTGGGCTGCTGTTTGGGTGTGATTTTCGGTGGTGTTATGGTGTGGTTTGAGGGCTGTTTTGGTGACGTAAAGAGGCTGTTCGGGATGTGTTTTGGTCACGGCAATGGGGGTTCTTTGGCTTGTGATTTTTGATTATTGAGAGTGAGTGAGGGAGGATGATATAATTCTTTATTGCTTATAGCTTTTGTTATGTGTGAATGCTAGGAGTTTTTTTGTGTGTGAATGAGCTAGGGGAGGTGGGGGTTGGTTTTGGTTTCTTTTATAGACAAAGGCCAGGGCTTCTCCTTGTTTGAAAAGGAAGGAATCAATTAGTGTCTTGCAAGGAAAGTCTAATATTTGATTGGGGGACATGTCTTGGCTAGATTAGGAAGGTGGTAGATTTGATTGATTTTAATTAGGCATGACTTTATTTAATTTTGGTATATGATTATTATGATTTTATTTAATTCCCCATGTGTTAAATATGCATTTTATTAATTTGGATGTGTTTTATGGGCTTTGGTGGGCTAATTGGGCTTGGGTGTGAGGCTAGCAGCAAAACCAGAAATACCGACGCCGTTCAAACGCCGATTCGAACGCTACACGAACGCCCGCAATCTGTTTGACGTTCGAACATGGTCACAACGCAGCACGAACGAAAAACAGTGAACTTGTGAAATGAATCTGATGACATACTTATTCTGAATTCCCCCTTCCGATGTCCGTTTCCCGTGACTTCCGCGACTTAAAAGGTAGTGCCTCCAAATGAGACTCATCATAGGGACTTATATGCAAAAATACAGTGCCTACAGTCGCCCCCACTTTGATGGGACTTGTGTAATGTGTAACAGTGACAATCCTATCAAAGTTATGCAATGCATTTTCACTTACCTGGCTCGCCAGCTGCCTCCTGACTTGCCTGCTGTCTCGATTGAGTTGATGATGCTGCGGACCTCGATCCTGGGACGCATCCCAATAGCTGCAACCGAAAATGGAGGTCTCGACTCTAGGACGCGTCCCAATACCGCTGACAAAATGTGGGCCTCGACCCTGGGACGTATCCCGAAAATGATGATGCAGTGGACCTCGAACTTGGGACGCATCCCAATAGCTGCAACCGACAACGGGGGCCTCGACCCTGGGACGCATCCCAATACCGCTGACAAAAGGTGGGCCTCGACCCCGGGACGCATCCCGAAAATGATGATGCAGTGGACCTCGATTCTGGGACGCATCCTAATAGCTGCAACCGACAACGGGGGCCTCGACCCTGGGATGCATCCCAATACCGCTGACAAAAGGTGGGCCTCGACCCCGGGATGCATCCCAAAATTGATGATGCAGTGGACCTCGATCCTAGGACGCATCCCAAGAACTGCAACTGACATGTGTGTTGACGTGGGCCTCAGCCCCGAGACGCATCCCCAAAGCTGCTGCTAGTATTGATGTGGGTCTCGCCCCCTGGGACGCATCCCAAAACTACTGCTGGTATGTTGATGCTTCTGATCGGCTTGTCTTTGCCGCCTTCTATTTTCTTCTTCAAAACCTGTGAATAAAAAACAAACACAAAACGAAAGCCAAAATGTGTTACGTGTATGCATGCATGCATGAGTTTCCTTATCCCGTCGGGTTAGGTCTTCTGCCAAGTCTTCGCTTTCTCAGGCAAAATATTGCTTCAATCTGTCCACGTTGATCGGCTCATTGAACTCGTTACCTTCCAAGTCTGACAGTCTCACTGCTCCATTTCCCATTATCTTATGCACTATGTAAGGTCCTTCCCAGTTAGGCCTGAACTTTCCTCTCGGATCTGTCGTCGACGACCTTGACTGCTTAAGTACCAAATCACCTTTTCTGATCTTGGTGGGACGTACCTTCTTGTTGAACGCTCGGGCTAGTCTCTTCTGATATAACGGCATGTGATGTAAAGACCCCATTCTCTTCTCATCCAGCAGTGCTAACTGATCAAACCTCTGTGCGGCCCATTCTTGTTCAGGTAACTCTGTTTCTGCTAATACCCTCATTGACTGTATTTCCACTTTCACTGGCAATACTACTTCCATTCCATAGACTAGAGAAAAAGGTGTGGCCCCTGTTGCTGTTCTTATTGATGTTCTGTACCCCCACAAGACGTACGTAAATTTCTCTGCCCAGTCTCTGTAGTTATCTGTCATCTTGGCGAGAATCGTCTTTATAGTCTTGTTGGCTGCCTCAACTGCCCCATTTGCCTGCGGCCTGTACGGTGATGACTTTTGATGGCCTATCCCGTATTTCTGTAGCATTGCCTTTATTTCCCCTGAAACTGAACTCCGTTATCTGCAACTACATGGTGCGGCATACCATACCGACAAATGAGATTTCGAGCTATAACTTTGCCATCTGCTTCGCTGTAACATTGCGGAATGACTCGGCTTCCACCCAATTTGAGAAATAATCTACTGCCACTACTATGAAGCGATACCCATTCGATGCATTCGGTTGAATCTCTCCAATCATATCAATTCCCCATGCTGAGAAGGCCACGGCTCTGACAACCCGTGTAAATCTGTGTGCGGCAAATGATTCAAATTACCGTGTGCTTGAAAATCATGACAGTGCTTTACCATCTTCGCGCAGTCTGTCTCCATGGTTGACCAGTTAAAACCTTGTCTCACTATCTTGCGGGACAGATTCAACCCGTTCATGTGCGGACCACATACCCCGGCGTTGTACTTCTTCCATTACCTGCTGAGCCTCTCTTTTCTCAAACATTTCAACTGAATACCGTTTGCTTGTCTCTTGTACAGTTCCCCTTTCCAAATCACATATTGGGAAGCTAATTTCTGAATGGCTAATCTGTCTTTTCTGTTGCTCCCTTCTGGAGTTCCCCGTGTTTCAGGTACCTCTGAATTTCGTGATACCAAGGTTTTCCATCGTCGATCTCCACTTCTAGGACTCTTTCTATCTCATAAACGGGTCTATTTGCTGTTGTCAGTACCAACGGTCTCATTACTAACTTTTCTGGATTTTCCCAAGTTGCTGCAAGTGTAGCTAATGCATCTGCCATCTGATTCTCTTCTCGCGGCCAGTGCTGAAACTTACAATCGGGGATAACCTGTGCCAACTTTCTGAGGTGAAAAAGGTAAGGTTTCAACCGTTCTTCTTTCAATTCCCATTCTCCCTGCATCTGTCGGATCACCAGCATCGAATCTCCGTAGACCTCCACGCTCTCAGCCTTCAAGGCTATCAGTGTAGTCAAACCAAAAGCGCATGCTTCATACATGTTGTTAGTTACTCTGAACGTCAACCTCTTGGCCAAAGGCAAAGTCTCTCCTTCGGGAGTCACTATCACGATCCCAATTTCGGCTCCCTTGTAATTCACTGCTCCGTCGAAATACATTTTCCACCTCTGAACTTTTATTGCTTGGATCTCTTCATCTGGAAATTCAAACTTATACCGATCCCCCTCAATAGGTTGCAATGCCAGAAACTTTGCTACGGCTCGCCCCTTGATCACTTTGGAAGTGAGGTACTCATGTCAAACTCTGTCAGCAACACTAACCATCTGCCCAATTTTCCCACTAGGGAAGGCACTGAATGCAGATTTTTCAAAGGAATCTCCTTTGCCAATACCTAGATCTTGTAAGATTGGAAGTAATGCCGTAATTTTCTGGATGCCCATACTACTGCCAAACAGATTTTCTCTACCTCTTGATAGGGGGCTTCATACGGAAGCATTTTCTTACTGAGATAGTAGACTGCATGCTCTACCTCGGTCTCATCTGCCTGTACCATCATTACACCCAGTGCTTCTGATTCTATAGCCAAATACAGTACCAAAGGCTTGCCCGGTCTTGGAGGTTTCAATACAGGAGGTTTTACCAAGTATTATCTGATCTTGTTGAAGGCTGACTGACACTGCTCATTCCATTTCACTGGCTGGTCCTTTCTCAATAATTTGAAAATAGGCTCACACAGTAATGTCAACTTGGCGATGAACCGACTGATATACTGAATTTTTCCCAAGAATGCTCTAACTGCTTTCTCTGTCTTCGGTGCCGGCATCTCAGTAATTGCCTTGATCTTCTCAGAGTCTACCTCTATTCCGCCCATCCCCACTGTATGTCCCAGCAATTTTCCATATGTCACTCCAAACACACACTTCTTAGGATTCAACCGCAGGTTGTACTTATCGACCATCTGAAGGAACTTCTCCAGTGCTTCTATGTACCCGATTCTTGTCTCTGATTTCACCATCATGTCATCCACATACACTTCAATCTCTTTGTGCATCAAATCATGGAATAATGTAGTGGCCATCCGCTGATAAGTAGCTCCTGCATTTTTAAGCCCAAATGACATTACTTTGTAACAGTAAGTACCCCACTCGGTGACAAAGGCAGTCTTGTTCTTGTCTTCCTCAGTCATAAGAACCTGATTATACCCTGAAAACCCATATACAAATGAATACATGGCAGATAAAGCTGCACTATCAACTAGTACATCAATATGAGGTAGAGGAAAATCATCTTTCGGACAAGCCTTGTTGAGATCTCTGTAATCCACACACATTCTGACTTTCTGTCTTTCTTCGACACTGGGACAACATTTGCTAACCATTCGGGATACTTTACCACTTCCAGGAACCCCACATCTTTCTGTTTCTTAACCCTTCTCTGACCTTCTCGGCCCACTCAGGTCTCATCCGTCGAAGTTTCTGTTTCACTGGCCTCATATTCAGATAAGTTGGTATCGTGTGCTGGGCAATGCTTCTGTCTACCCCAGGCATGTCCTCATAGGACCAAGCAAACACTTTGGCATATCTGACCAATACTTCTTCTAATTTCTCCCGCTCTTCAGTGGTAACTTCACTTGCAATCAGAACTTCCTTAGGATTCTCAGGTGTACCAAGTTTGAATGCATTCGTTCTGGTGGAGCTGATATCAAATATACTCAAGCCATGCAAGTTAGAGGAAAAAGACTTGGGCAAATAAGCAAAATGATTGTCTTTATTGCTAATAAATGCGGGAGTACACTCAAATAAATCAGGAAGATAAATGTCTTCATCATCGGCAGACACTTCATCCTCCGCAACCAGGTTCTTCTCAGACTTCTTATCCTCTTCGAGAGTCAGGCTCTCCAACTTCATCAATTCTTCTTTCCAATTCTCTTACTCCACAGCTTCTTCGGTCAGCGGCTTCTTACCCAGCATCTATTGGAAGATCTCAAAACCAGCACCACAATTTCGTTAACTTCTATTGGTTCGGCTCACCTTGATACCCTGAAGCCTTTACAAAGCAATCCATCAATTTCAGCCCTTTCTTTTTAACCTTCGGCTTTTCCTCGTCAGATTTGTACCCTAAACCCCTCCGAGTAGTCTGTCCTCTAAAGTCTGGCAGTTTTGAACCCTCACCCGGCTCGAACTTCATTTTTCCCATGATCCTAGCTACATTAGGATCCACCCATTCCTCAAAAGTTGCCGACATTTGGAACCTCGCAAAAGGTTGTATTTCCAAAGTAGCCACGACATTGTCTACCTCAGCTCGGATGGTGACAATTTCTCTCCCATACGGGAACTTAATCATCTGATGTAGAGTGGAGGGCACGCCCCAAGCTTATGAAACCAAGGCCTTCCCAACAACAAGGCAAAAGTGGCCGGGATATCCAGCACTGTGAACTCAACTTCGTCTTCAATAGGACCAACCTTGACCGCTGCTACAAATGTACCATCAACTCCTCGCTTACTGTCATCATATGCCTTGATAGTCATACTAGAGGGATCCAGATCTGTTGTCTTTATACCCAGCTTGGCCAAAATCTTCAACGGGCACACATTAATGGATGGGCCGTCATCCACCATTACGCAAGAGGTCCTTTTACCCCTCACTTCAGCTCTGATAAACAAAGGTCTATTATGATTTCTCCCCTCAGCTGGGAGTTCTTCCTCAGAAAAAGTGATTACCTGCAAAGCCTCATTTTGCAGTGACCCAACAAACATTGCGAAGTTGGCATCCTCCGTCACCACTATCTTGCTTAAGGCCTCAACCATGGCCCACCTGTGCTCCTGAGATGCACACAACAAATCCCAGATACTCACTTATGCTCGGGTTTTCCTCAACAGTTGCAGCACTACATCTCCCTCGGCATTTTCTGTATTCTCAGCCACTTCTCTACCCTCTGATAACACTCCTTTACCCTTCTCAGTCATATCATTGTAGAAACGACCATTGCATGTCATCCCCCTTACTTCTTCTTCATCACTATTGGAGAAGTCTTCCCAGAAATTCTGCCCCCATTCTGTCTCATCTTCACTGTTACTATCCCAAATTCCAAGGCAATAGGCTTGGTGGTCAAAGGATTTGAGGACAAGGCTTTCAGGTAGGCCAGAGTTTATCATATAGGTCGGTGGGGGGACAGAGTGGTAATTTGGTAGGGGATTTTGGTGTGTGTTGGGGCGTTCTGTTTCAGGGTCGGGTATCTTTTTGGAGTCTCTAAGGTCCTGGATTTCATGGCGGAGGCGGGCACAATTATCAATGTCGTGGCCTTTCTGTTGGTGGAAGTGACAGTATTGGCTCAGATTGAGATGTGGTGGCGGAGGGTTGGGAAGTGGTTTGGTCTCAAGGGGTTTCAGAAGTCATTGTCTCTTTAATTTCTCCAGCATCTTAGACAAGGGCCTCCATAAGTTAGAGAATCTCCGATTCCGGATGGCAGCAATCTCCGGAGAAACAGGTTTGGTACCTGATGTTCCCCCAATAGGCCTCTTACTTAGGCCATAAAACCTCATGTTCTCTGCCTCTTATTCTTCAATATCCATGACAGTTTCTCTCAACTGTCGAAAATCAGCAATCATGGAGGTCATCCTCCTCAGCTTGCCATAAATCGAGGGCTTGGTGCCCTTGATGATCATTTTAATCTGGTCCTTCTCAGAGGTCCGAGTCTGCATTTTCAGAAGCTGGCTCCTCCAGCGATCCACATACTCCTTGAAGCTTTCCTCCGGCTTCTGCTTAGTGTTCTCCAAATCACGGAGTGACAAATAAATTTCCAGATCTGTAACATATTGCTTCAAAAAAGCATCAGCCAGTTCTCTCCAATCTTCCCTAATATTCTTCTCAAGGCTGTGATACCAAACTACCGGCGCTCCCTCAAGTGACATCCCAAACATTTTCTGCACTTGACGCTTGGATAAACCCACTGAACTCATAACTGAAACATACTGACGGAGATGGACCCTCGGATCCCCATTCCCGTTGAACTTAGCCATATTCGGCATCTTGAACTGAGCTGGCAACTGTTCTTCGAAGGTCATTGCCTCATAATCTAACAACTCTTCATGTTTACCCCTCATTTTACGGGTAATTGTTTCAACCTGATCCCGAAGCTTCTGAAATTCTGCCTGAGACCCAATCACTCTGCATGTTGCATACTCTGCCATGTCGTCATCAAAAGCGGGGATATCATCCCCCAACCCACTCGGAGGCTCCTCACGCCTCACATTCTCAGAATTTCCCCCAGCACGAGGTACAACCATACCAGCCACAGCAGTAGTCAAGGCTTGTAACTGTTCAGTAATTTTGGCGAGACCATTTTCCAACTGATCTATCCGGGATACCTCGTTATCGGATGTACTCATATCTGTTACCGGTCTTTTAGTGAGTCTTCCCTCTTTCCTAACCCAACAGGAATCTATGATGTCTTTTATAGACATAGAGGATGTTAACAGGATATATGTATGCATGAGATGAATGAGATGCATGCGATACAAGGAATATATCAACTCATTAAGATTTTCACACAAATCGGCCCATCATCATTATAGAAGCTTTTGGGCTAACTGTTATAGGAGTGAACTCGTCCCAGTTTAAATGGCCCAACAAGTTCACATCTCATGGCAAGAAGTCCAACCGTATCCAAATGATAATGTTCCTAAACAAAACATATATGGCCCATTGGCGTTTTAGAAGCTTTTGGCCCAATCGTCATAAGATACGTTCTTGTCCCAGTTTAAATGGCCCAACAAGCCCATACCTCATGACAAAAGGTCCGAATGGATCCAAACGACAATGTTCCCAAACACAAGCATATAGAAATAATTTCTACAGAGTGGCCCATCAACATTTCAGAAGCTTTTGGTCCAATTGTCATAGGATACGAACTCGTCCCAGTTTAAATGGCCCAACAAGTTCGCATTTCTGACAAGAAGTCCAACTGCGTCCGAATGAGGAAGGTCCACAAGCACAAGGAAATAGTTGCCATAGGCCATACAACTCCGGTCTACGTGTGGGTTTGCGGGAGTGTAGATAAAGACTCTCGCTGGCGAAGGATTGCCCACAATCCCCACTTAAGGGTTCGAGCGACCAAGTGAGCGCACCTTTTTTATACCTTACAGTACGTGCCAACGAGTTATGGTGTGTGACTGACTGTCAAATGTATTTCCCGTTGTAGATTCCCTAGAGGGAGGGTGGAGCGAGGCTCTCTTAAGTACCCAAGCCTCTTAGGCTCTTATCGGTTGGTAACAGGAATAAACAATGAGTCCTCCAAATTAGTCCATCACACTAGGCTACGAGTAAAGGATTATCTAGGTGCCTTCACAACTTTTCCTTATAGAAAGGTAGTGAATGAAGGAAGACACCAAACCATTACCCAGTCTTAAAAGTGCCCTTGATTAAACCCTTTTAACCCACAGTAGACACGATTAATTAAAACAAATCATAATATTACAAGACATTATTTCGGGGCCGATTCTCTATCCCCAGTGGAGTCGCCAGACTGTGAGAACACAGAAACTGGGCGACGTATGCTGTTCCGGCTCACGGCCTGGTTGGGAGTACGGAGTAGCCCGTGGGGGACTAAACCGGAGAATAATGGAGTCGCCACCCGGTGTGAACCGAGACAAAGATTTAAGGCCGCACTCACCCTCGCAAGGGAAGACCTCAAACCGTTGGGTTCAGAATGGTCCCTTACTTATGCCACTTGTAATGAAATGATTTTTGCAATAATTTAACCAAGCCTAAGAAAATTTATTTCCAAGGATAATTTACTCCTAAGTTCGTATGCATAAATCAAAAGTTCATCTAAGTTCACATGTAACACATTTCCATTTGCATACAACCTATTTGCATATAATCTATGTCCCAATTTGCATACATAAAGATAAAGGCTAGCATGCGATGTCATAAGCACATTACATTCGATCATAGGCATGCCAGCAGATAATAATAATCACACATGAAAGCAAATTGGAATAACGGTGAACATGCAATAGCACACGGCAATCTCATGAACATACTTCGATCATATAATGCGGAAAATAAAGAACAACCTAGACATAATGCAAATTCCAAACGCAAAATAAATGACTAATCATGCTTGAAAATGAACAACCAAATAGGCTAAATCATGCTTAAGAACCAAGTAACATACTAACGGCCTAATCATGCTTGAATACCATCTCATGAACACATCAAATAGATAAATACAGGGATACAAATAGTATGATTGATTACATGATACAAGAGAAATCACCTAAGAAATAATTATGCATGACATGTGATGAAAATGACTCAGTTCAGTGTATGTGCGTTCGTGTAGCACTTGAAAACGCGTTCGAACGGTAAACAGAAGGTTCGCGTTCGTATATCGTTTGAGAATGCGTTCGAACATGACATGAACTGATGAAACAAAATGCATTGACGTTCGAGTAGCGTTCGTAAACGTGTTCGAATGGTAAACATGAGGTTCGCATTCGTATAGCGTTTGAGAACGCGTTCGAACGGGACCAGACCTGATGCATGATAAAATAAAGCAATACGTGCGCGTTCGAGTAGCGTTAGTAAACGGGTTCGAATGGTAAACAGAAGGTTTCACGTTCTTATAGCGTTCGTAAACGCGTTCGAACGAACTGAGACAGAAAACATGCGTTCGTGCGGCGTTCTGAAATGCGTTGGAACGAGGTTACAGCAGTGACCTCAAAAAACAGTAAACAACATGACACATACGTGAACAGGTGATAGATGACACTAATAAATAATAACGGGCTACAAGACGCGGCAAAGCATCGTGGTAAATGATTTTAACCCCTCCATAGAGGACCTTAATCCATCTTACTAAGCT